>VZUI01046746.1:0-97558 GCA_013401135.1 Cettia cetti
TGCCGGGCGGCACCTGCGAGCGGCGGGCCCGGCTTCGGGGCAGCGCTGTCCGCACGGCCCGTCCCGCTCCCGGAGCCGTGCGGGCTCCCCGAGCCGGGCGGCGGCGGCGGCGGCGCTGCCCGCGGGAGACTGCATCCAGCCGGGAACTGCGTGTCTGGAGCCCTGGAGCGGCGCCCCTCGGGGCGCGGAGCCGTCCGGAGGTGCTGCCCGCGCTCCGCAGGTGCCAGAGGTGCTTTTTGGACCCGGGGGTGAAGTCTCCGGGGTGACGGGGAGCTGTCACCGGCGCGGAGCGGGGCGCTCGGGAGGTGCCCGGCGTAGGGGGCACCTTGGCGGTCGCTGCAGAGACCCACCAGGTTTACGTTTCCTTTTTGTTCATCCCCTTGTTGGCTTTGGAGTGGGCTCGCTCGCCCCGGGTTGGTGCGTTGCTGTGGTTCGGAGAAGTTGGATGTTTACAAAGCTGATCTCTAAACAGCTCCGCTGTTTGCTCCGGGAGCTTTGACGATATTTCTAATGGTACATGGAAGTTTGTGACTGCCTTGCTGTTCTTGACTCGATTTAGTTTATTATTCTGTATCGACACAATAAAAAGGTATTCCTGCACCTTTGTTAGCACAAGTAACCTCCCACTTCAGCTATGCTGTTGTTGGGGGAAGGATGTGGTAGTGAGATGTAGTCAAAAGAAAAGTGTTTGGAAGGAGATTCTGGTAGTCTTTCTACTCATTGTATTTCTTACTACAAGCCTGATACTAGAACATAGCACAGTTAAACTGATTTGGGGTAAAGCAGAGTTGGAGAGGTTTTAACTAATAAAGTTGTGTGTTTAATGCAGATCTCTTCCCAAAGGGAACTGAAAATTTAAGAAAAAATGTCTGATGTTTGTACAAGATGTTGTGCAATACTTGCTTTGAATATAAGCTGTGTTCAGGAGTAGTAGTGATGGATGATTTATGAGGAATCCAAAGGGGAAGTAGAAATGGGGCAGGGGAAATGAAATCAGACAGACAAAAGTATTTTTTTATATGGCTTTGTTGGTTTTGAAGGCAGTTGTGTGCTTCATTCCCCCAACACTGAGAGTGGGCCTGTAAAAAACTTCATGGTCTGGGAGGAAGAGAAGTTGCTTCAATTGGCCTCACTTAGCACATTTGTTTGAGGGAGAGAAAGGGATTTTAATTCCCAGCGAGTGCTGTTTGGTTTTTGGGGTTGTGTTTGTTATTTTGTAAAAGCAAGTTGGAGCAAAACTAGTAAGAATAAGGGGACAGCAAAAGAAAGTAGCATAGAGAAGATAAAGGCAGAGAGAGAGAACACAGGCAGAAAGGACAAATACTTGAAGTTAAATGATCTTTTGGGGAGACCACAAGCCAGAGGACTAATAGGTTATTCAGAGTCTCATCTTCTTAAACGGTGTGCTGTATTTGAATATTCTTTTACATCTCTTAGAGATGCTTGTTTAGGAAAAATACGAAGGAGATCTTAGGAAATATTTAAAATTTTGATTGATTAATAAAATAGATTTGTCTTAATTACAGTGCAGTATTAATCCTCATTTATATGCTTGAAGTTCCTCTTACCTGTGGGTTATTGCTGTCATCCCTGAGAACTCAAACATAAAAGTTCATCAGGACATATAATCATTGTATTGAAATTGATGATTTAGTTATTTTTATCTGATTTGAGTAGCTCTCTGTATACTAACAAAGAAAATGGAATGCCTTAAATGGAAAATGATGCATTTCAAAATGTCAAGTAAAAAAAACCCAACAACTTTCCGATTTTGTGTTCCTTTGTTTCTTACTTCTCAAACTAAATTGAAACTGGCAATATTTCTTACTCTGTGTTGTTGCTGTATTTGCTGCCTCGCTGGAGACACTTGGATTAAAATGTTGTTTAAGAAATAAAAATGCTGAGGTGATGTTTTGGAAGGCTTTTTTTGTTGTTGTTGTCTTAGGCTTTGATGTGGGACCAAAACCAGACGGTATGAGGTTATTTAGAAAAATGAATACTAGATTTGAATTTTATTAGAGTAGGATTGTATGTTGTTTGTCTTTTAAACTCTTGAACAGTCTTAAGGTGACCTTATGAGAGCTTTGAAAATTGCAGTGAGTAGCACTGGTGGGTAGGCCAGTGTAAGTCCCAACGCTGACATGACTAAAATTCATAAAATATCATGTCAGCTTTAAAGACATTCAAGTAAAGATCTTCTATTTTTTTTTTTCAGTTTTAGAAGTATTGCCTTTTAGTGTCTGCAGTCAGTACAGAAATTATTTGGTGTTTATTTGTTTTAGTATAATACAACAAGCTTAAAAGTGGGACTGTGTTACACAAGTGTAAGTTGTTTGCTTTATGGATGTGTAACTGTGTAAACATATAATTCTATTTTAAGTAGAAGATGTGGATGTGTAATTAATTACGAGACCCAGAGTTCAGTCTTTATCAGTGGTGGTCAATAAAATCAGTCACCTAATACAGCATCATCCTGCCCCTTTGTAGGTGAGGATGTTGGTGTGATGTAAGTTTGTGAGAAGAATGATGAAGTTGTTTCCAGGCTGGACTGGGGAGGGAAGGAGGAAATGTTTCAAAGCATGCCAATAATGATAGACCTCACCTAAACTATAAAAATTTTGGAATGAAATGCTTTCGTCAAAGCTCACATAAAAAAAGTTATGATAAATATTATTTCAATCTATAACTTTGTAGAAATGCAGCTTGAAAGTATTTCCTTAGATTAAACTCTCCAAGCGGTGGTCACTTCAGAGGGAAGAAATGGAAGTAAGAGGGAGAAGGTATGTCTGCATGTTTCATGTAACTGGTAATTTGATGTTACAAACAAAACATCACTTACAAAAACCCAACCACAACTTGCAGTGTTTAGTGTGTGAGGACCTTGTGGTGTTTGTGCTAAGGGAATGTCACTGGTTCAGATCTGGAGGTTGTTTACTGCATCATGACCCAGAGGAAATAATTGAGCTTGTAGGCTTCAGTGTTGCAGTTGATGTTTGTGGGGGTCTGATCAAGAGCAGGTCATCAATAACCAATGTGATCTTCTGCTTAGCTTGTAGTCACAGCAGAGGAGCAGAGCGTGGTGGCAGTGCTGTTACAAGGTGAGGGCTGGAAGTTCACCCAAGTTCAGTATCCATCTGAGCGAATTCCTGATGAAATGGTCCATCAAGAGTTTTAATCTTAGAGAAGTTACCTCAGGATTCAGGAAGTACTTGAGTGCCAAATTAGTGGAGACCAGAAGGGTATTTTGAGGAAGTGTTTGTGTTGGTTTAGCTTTTCCCTATTTGCATTTCCAAAGCCACCTTTAGAGACAAGATAAGGATGAGACGAACCTTTGGTCTGAGTGTAGGCATCCTGTTCAGTCCTCTACCTGTGTATTGTAAAAAAACAAACCTCTTAATTGTTGAATCAATACATGTAATAAGCATTTAGTATTTTCTAATGGATAAAGGATGGAGGTACACGTGAACGGTGCATTTGTTCTGTCAATTAGTAATCAGCAATTCTGCTCAATCTCCTATGAATATGAGGTGTGTGACTAAGAAGCATCTGCTGGTTATAACTGAAACTGTGCAAGTTTCCTGCCTGAGGGGAAACTCAGCTGCTGAAGCAAGTGGTGGAAATAATTTGGCTACTGCAGCAGAATTGCATTGGGTTAGACTGGTAGGGTAATACTAATACAGTGATACAGAGTTAAGTCTGGACCAGAGCTGAGGTGTCAGTGTTTCCTCTCCATGCATGTTTTTGATGATGTTTTGTTGAAGGTGTCTGTTGTGCACTGCTGCACAGGGAGTAAAATAGGATCTCTGTGGGAGAGGATTGTTTTCATCTCCCTGCATTAACAGCTTCTGTACCTTGCATCATGAGCCTCCTGCATTTTTGTTGTGTTTTCAATGTTTTCTGACATCAGGAGGATGTCTGCAGGGCTTACTTAGGGCACATAATTGAAGAAAAATAGGGATTTAAACATGGCCCTCTCTCTATGCTGCAGAATATTATAGAACTATATGGAAGATGTTTGGGCATCTCTGTTGTGGTAATTAAAGCAGACAGCACAGATGTTTCTTTCCTCTTTCTCTGTTCTACTTACACTAGACATTTTCTATGGTTTTGATGAAATTGGTATGTAGTTTAAAATGTTGTCTGGCTTTTGTTTAGTTCCACTGGGATTGGGATTAATGGAAGTATTAGTTTAGCTATATGCTCCAGGTAATTTGTCATGTTCTGCTGGGGTCAGGCCCCACACTGCCTGAATAACTAAGGTCCCTTCCAGTCTTAATTGTTCCATGAAAGTGATATTCCAGAATAAAATTACTTTGCAAGTCAGGAATTACTGCACCAGTTATTCAGCTGGGGAATCAAAGTTTTTGGGATAATGACCTCACTTAAAGAATAGGGAAAAAACCTCCCCTTAAGCCAGCAGCTAATGTTGATTCTGTATGAAAGTTTGTATTGCATGAGTGTTTTCAAGCAGCCTTTGAAAAGCAGGATTGGTGGAGGGATTGTGTACGTCAGGGTGACGTGGAGAAAAGCACAACTTAAGAGGTGTCTGTAGAGCAAGGGAACCAGTACAAAGTTTTTAAAAGCAGACTTTTGAAACAGGAGGAGTGGAATTGAAAGTATTATTCTGTAAGGAGAAACATTGCAACAGAACTAGAATTCCTAGCCTTTGTCAGACAATGCGGGTAATAAGCTTGGCTGTAAGGCATGGAAAAAAACTATCTTGGCCAAGTGCATTGGAATGAAACAGCCTGGGATGCCTTCAGTTTCATTCTTGCTCTTTTCTGGTACCTGCATCCAGAAAATACTGGGCAGGAACAGAATAGGAGGATGCTGTTAGAGCTGAGAACAGGATAGGAGGAAATACAGGGGTGCAAAATTTGGTGAGTAGTTCTACAGCTGATGAAACCGATGCCGGGCTTCCTGTTGATTTGTGTCTTCTGCTGATTGTCTTTAAGGACTTCTTGATGATTCAATGATTTATAAATGATTCAATCATTTATAAAGTTTATCCTGGTGATAAATCTGCAGTGTCCAGTTATATGAGCTCATGCTACAGTTTTCTTCTGGCTGTGACATGCAGCATTCTTGGCAGGATCAGGGTTTTTGTTTTTATGAAAGTTACGTGAAATTTATTTATCTTTATGACCCCCATCTCTTAACAGACCTAAATGGAGTAGTGGTTAGTTTCAAAATTTGAGGGAAAGAGTATAATAGCAGAAATGTGCTGAGTAAGCTTGCAAACCTGCTGTACCAAATCTGCATGTATCCACATCTATTGATGGAAGGGCTTGCAGTGGCCAGTGGTGCAAACCATTGCAGGGGAAGAGTGTGGCCATGGGAAACCTATGATCTGTAGGTATTTCTAGCTGCCCTCACTGACATCTGGCTGGAACATCATGACAGATGCATCCACGCTTTGTCTCTCTTGAAACATTGATCAAAACCTGAAGATTCAAATTTAACAGCAGCTACAAAATGTGCCATATCTACTAAAGATCCTCTGCACAGTGTCCTGGGTGAAAATTGATTTCAATAGTTCATACATTTTTATAAGCTGAAACAGCTGAGGTTGGATTTTTTCAAGGGATTTGTTGCTGATGTTGAAAGACCTTAAAGGCTGAGACTTCCTGTTCTAGTGCCAGAAACATCCTATTCTTGCCTAGCCCTCGAGATCAAAGGTTTTGTGATGAAATTGTACTTTCTAGACGTAAATGAAATTTCAAAATCAAAGTTAAGCGATGTGGTTCCTGCTTAGGTATTTATGATCTGAATGATTTGAGCAAAACAAATGAAATGAGTGTTGGTTCAGGGTTTGTGCCCAATTAAAAATTGCACCTGTTTTTGAACTAGTGCAATTGTCTTTGAAGGTTCTGTAGATATGAGCTGGAACAAAATGGATTCAAATTTCTGGTTAACTGTGTTAGTCTCATTTGTAAGGAGGCACTTGCTAATTTTGCTAAAATGACTGGATTAAATAAACTACTAAACTTTCAGTGGAAAGATAGCGTGATAGAACTGTATAGCTGACCTTTCAGAACTGTTTGTTATGGAGAAAACCTCCAGTTTAAACCTAACATTATTTTAAAAGAATAACAACCTTACTTCAAGAAGTCACATCATGAGTATGTGCTCAGTTTTTGCTCAGTTTTTAGCAATCTGAATGCATCTGCCAGAGAGGCTTCTGAACATCAAAGTTCTTGTGACTTTTTTCTTTTTTTGCTAAGGAGTTTTCCTGCTGTGGCAAATGTCTGGCTATGAATTCCTTTGCAGATGATTAGTATTTTCCACAGTATATTACTGCTGTCATATTTTGCTAAGTTTTCCCTGGTTTCCCATAAAATTGCTACTGTCTCTGGTATGCAGGCAAGATTTGTTAATTTGTAAGTTAGCTATGATTCAATGTGAGGCAAATCCTTCAAGTATTTTTATTTTTGTTTTCTTTAATGGCAAAATAACCTCAAAGTTACTTTGAAAATTGCACTTGTTTTCAGGAAGCGCTGCTACTGTATGCCAGAGCCTTACTTTATAAGGAATGCAGGAAATGGCCTGAGTTGTTATCATTGCTTCTGTATTTAGTGCTTGGACTCCAGGGAATTCATGTGCACTGATTTCTGATAGCTGTAAAGTACTTCTTGTGAAGAAATTACCAAATAATATGTTCTGTGCTTGCATAGAACAAATTATAAATAGGGTATTACAAGCCTTGGGTGTTTTTGAAAAGAAAGCTGTGCAACTCATCTGAAATAGAGAAGATTGTTAACATGTACATGAGCAGATGGTGAGATTACCTCTGCTTAAGGTAAAACGATTTATGTCTGATGAAGTCATCCCTTGATCATTAAGATAGGAAGCTAATTTGGATTTTGGGAGTCTTTGTCCTGGTAGAGATGTAATGTCCCATATTGGTTCCCAGAAGCTTCTTACCAGAAAGCTGTAAATTCATTACTGGAAAGAAAATTATTTCTGGTTCTGTTTTATGTATTTGCTAGACTAGTGCATATCTATTGGGTTTTTTTGGTGTAAGTCTCTCTAAGTGAAAATCTGATTTAAAATGCATTTCCATTCCACATAGAGGCTTTATTCTGAAGGCGATGGTCAGGCATCTTGCAGTTTCTTGGTTCTTGATTATTAATAAGTTTTCTTGCTGATTTTTTTTTAAAGAGTGTTTTAGTCCTCTGAAATAATGAATGATGTGCAATACACAAAATTATATAACAATACACAGGTACTTGAGTGATCAAATTAACTTTAGGCTCCAAATGCATTTATGTAAAATTGTTTCCAAGGAAGTGTTGCTCTTGCAGAAACTCTGCTAGACCAGGGCCGAAGAGGTCTGCAGGCTCCTGTCTGATCACAGCTGGCTGAGAAAGGAAATACTGCTTCAAGTTAGTGAAATCTGACTGCAGGAGATGTTATCCTTGGTCAGGGCTGTAGATAAATTGTGTGCTTGAAGTTTTAGACCCACTTCTAAAGGAAGCAGGTGAGGTTCTGCTAGAGCAGTGGAAATGTGGTGACTTCACCCAAATATGAATGTGTCTGTTTAATTTCAAAATTAGGGGACAAGTAAGTGGTGTAGGGGATTGTTTTATCACTTCTGAATTTCTGTTATAATCTCTTCAATTGCTTCTGGCTTAGCTTGAAAAATAAGCTAAATGTTTCTTACGTTCTTTGAGTGCTTGGCAAGAGGAGCGCTCTTGAAGGTGAGCAGATTGACAGCTGAAAACTGATTATTACTGTTACTTAAAATAGTGTGCAGCAGTTCAGATGAGAGCAGTCCTAGCTCTGTAAGGATCACTTCTGGGTCTTCAATGACCTCCAGTTGTTGCAAACTTCTGGTGAGTTCCTATAGCTTGGTCAGTAATGGGTCAGGATTCCAGGATTTGAATTGAAACTTATTTTTCTGAGTGTTTGAGGAGTTCCCTTCTGATAGATGATCCTAAGAGAATTTGCCCTTCTCTTTGTAAATGTTGGAGAAGTTTAAATTCTGCTCACTCTCTGCCTTTGAACTTAGGTGGCTGCAAAGTGAGAGGTTCAAAGTGAAGCTAAACTTAGGTGAAAAAGTTATCTGATGCTGCATTTAAAGGTCTGTCAGTATTTTAATCATGCTTATGCCTAGGGAGCTTTTCTTCTGATGTGTTAGATGAATTTACTGCTTAGAACTGGCATGCAGGATAAAGTTGCACCAAAATTATTGCAATTTTATCAGATTTTTTTATATCAGGCTTTTTTACATCAAACTGTTTGGAAAAAACCTTCAGTGTGCCTATAAAATTTGACAGAAATTTATACACTGACTTTAAAAGTTTTCCAAGGACAGGACTTAAGTACAGCCATCTTATTATGTGCATGTATGCTGCTGAGGCTGTCTTGCAAAGAACAAGGCTAAAATTCAATTTTTCATATAACCATTAACTCTAACCTCTCTCTTGAATGCTAGAAGTCACTGGATTTGTCAGTGCAAGTGTGCTGCCATAAACTGACCTAAATACAGCACTGTGATGTGAAATTGTGCAATGAACAAGCAGTTGCTGAGTGACTGGGATTCTCTAGATGTTGTGAATGAAGGTGCTGTGGTAGCTGTGTACCACGTTTCTGAGAGCTGAGGAATGTGTGTTTATCTGCAGTTGTGACTTCCTCGAACAGTGACTCCTCGTGAACAGGAGACTGCTAGGTGATAGGGGGATCAAGGCCATTGATTTCAGCAGAAAAATAAGGCTTTTTTTTCCCTTTAAGAGCTGGCTGTTGTTATATATCAACACTTTGAAGACCATATAATTTTTTTTTCATCTCCTTAAGAAAGAAATCACTTGTAATTGTCAAGCAGCACCTGAATGGATTGATAATCTTGTAAGTTGTAGCCCAAGCAGCTCTGAATATTCTCAGAAAGCATGATTCTATTTTATGTTTTTGAATAAAGTTTAGGAAAAAGCCCTGCTGCTCTTCAGAATCCTTAGGCAACAGCAAGACTCTGAAAACTGCAAACTGCATTTACCTCAGGCCGCTGCTTCTTGGAAAAGTCAAGTAGGAGTTCTTGAGAGGACTTCATAAATCAGGGTGTTCTTGTATCTAAAAGTCTGACATAGCAGTTTTAACCAGCTCTAAGTTAATGAAGAGATTAAAGCCAGCTTAGCCTTCTAGACAGTCTGAGAAGGTGGTGTCAAGTATATGAGGCTTCTCATTAGGATATTATCTGTGGCTGGTAGGCTTAGGCCATCTACAAAATATTCAGTACATCTTCAGGAGAAGTTTTAGTATGATTGTCCTGCTAACAGGAGTGTAGTAAATAGTTGAAGGCCACATTTGTGCCATTAATGGGACCAGAGACCTGCATTGTCTGTAAAGGAGCCCTGCAGAATAGTTTGGGTTTGTTTATTTTTAATTGGTTCCCTGACTGTGTTTTACACTGAGCTCTGGAGGTAGGGTAGGCAGCAGACAGGGCAAGACTTCTTCCTCATGGCAATATTTATGGCTTTAATGGGTATCAAACTCTACAGCTTCAAATACTGTACAGAAGAGGATCTGTGTCTGGGGTTTTTTTTGTGTGTAGACTTTGTCTGTGTTTAATATTTATATAATTATTCTGTGGATTCCTACCTGTAATTTCCAAAGCTCCTCTTTAAGGCTTTATGCCCCATGACCTGAATTGTGTGGTTTTTAGGGTTTTATAAGTTTGTTAGTCTGTCACTGTTTTAGTCTTTCTGAAGCTGCCCTTTTTTGTTTAAATCTTGTCTTGGTAACTGTAACATCATTTCTTACTTAATTTTGCTTTGTGAAGGGTTTCACTTGGATTTGTCTGCAGGCTAAGCTGAAATGTATAGAACCTCTTATAAAGATGTCTGTCCTTCACACTATAAGCCATTGAAATGAAGTAGATAAAACAAAAGCTTGGCCAGACTTAAAGAATTTAAAGAATCTGTTATAAATCTGTTAAGAATCTTGCTGTCTGTGTGGGGAGCCCAGAGAAATACAGTCACTTTGAGGCACATCTCGCTGGTTTGGTTCAAGGAGGGCAAGGAAAAAAAAACCCTACCTAAAATCCAAACCCTTCTAATGGGTGTGAATTGAAAGAGAGCATAAAGCATTTTGAGTTCTTTGCCTTATTTGCTGCAGAGAATTCTTAATTTGTAGATTGCTGCATGACTTAAACTGAGTATGATTTACATCCATAAGGCTCATCTAGTTCAGTGAAACTGTATTTTAATGAGGATTGCTGATTATGTAACCCTACTAGCAGAAACTCATTATTCCTGATTTTTATCTTGCTGCTTGATGTGCATACTGGCTATTGCTGGAAGACATCTCCTGAGCTCAGCTCTGACCCAGTGTGCAAAAAGCTGGAGAATAAAGTAGAAGTAATGCTGAAAAATAACACAGTTCTGTGGTAATCTCATGCCAGATTATTTTAATAAAGAGTCTGCACAGATATTGTGGTGAATATGGGAAGTGGTATCACAGTCCTAAGCACAAGACTGGAATTGAGAAATGTAAAATACTATCTTCTTAGTGGTGGCCTTAAGCAAAAGTGACCTTTTGTAGTTTCTTCCCTTGCCTAGTAGTGAATGACACTTCCTGTAAAGTGCTGTTAAAGAGATTAGTCAATGAGCAGCTGTACTTAAATAACTTACTTTGCTTGTCCAAGAAATATCATTTCATAACCATTATTTTTCTTGTTAAGAGAGTAAAGTACAATCTTTTCCAAAGGAAGAGAGGTCCTTCAGTGTCATTATGACCATTATAATCATGGTACAGCAGTTTGAAAGGTCTGGTTTTGTAATCTAGTGAAGTAAGGTGGAAGTCCTCTTGATAATGGGCTTTATCAATGCAATATTTGTACAGTCTTTAGAACGACTTCTACTCCCAAGATTGCACCTGTGTAATTGCTCGAGTCTGAAAACCGCTACATACCTGAGCGTGGCTTTTGTGTGTCTTGGGTCTGGTGGTGCAAAAAGAAACCAAATGCTTACCAGCACCAGTAGGCAGAGTAAGAAAAATAAATGGCTCTTGTAGGATTCAAAGACCGTGAATTTATTTGTGTGGCTTCTTTTTCAGTTTGACACTCCCCCCCCTACAAAAAACCAAAGATTGGCCTCTTCAGAATTTTACATCCTGGGCTTCTGAAGGACATGTGCAACTTTGTCAGCTGGTGGTGTGTGACTTAGTAGTTGTCCTGGTATGATTTGTTGCGTGTGTTTCTAATGTTTCATTTCCTTTTCAGGTCTGCTAAATCCGCCCTGAAGCCAAGGGTAGACAACCAGAGCAAGGGAAGTGTTGCTGCTTTACATGGACATCTGCTCTTGCGGCATGGCCCAGATATCCAGCAGCAATGGATTCAAACAGCGCTCCTCACCTTCTCTGGCAGCCCCAAGGTCAAAAGATGTGGACAAAGAGGAGGCACTGCAGATGGAAGCTGAGGCGTTAGCCAAGATGCAGAAAGAAAGAGGTGTAGCTGGTAATAAACAAACCTCTCGTTCTTTAAGCAGCCCCAGACAAAAAGCACAGACTCATAACAAGCAGGACCATGATCTCATGGTGTTTCCAGAGTCTGATGCCAAGAGCATGGAAGATAAACTGAGCACCATTGACATAGAGAAGCTTACTCATGCTGAACTAGAGAAGCTGCTGCTGGATGACAATTTTGAATCTAGTAAAGTACCTGCATTACCAGCAAGTCCTATTTTGAGCCCATCCATGTCTTCACAGTTTTATCTTGGGCCCACGGGTCAGAGGAGACAGTGGACACCTGGAATACCAGCACCTGTGACATGCACTTTACCTCCTATTTACACCTCAGCTTCTTACACAAAACAGACTGGTGTGTTTCAGAATGGATTCCATCCAAGTATGTCATCCTATCCCTCCAGAGAGCCTATTTATCTTGGTCTTCCAAGACAGTCACAGTACATTTCATACCCACTGGCAGCTTCCACACCTTTCCATCCACACGGAGGCCTGCCTTTGTACCCTCCAGTACTCACACCAGAAATGGCAAAAGTATTTGACAAAATTGCAAGCACTTCAGAGTTCCTGAGGAATGGGAAGTCGAGCACGGACCTGGAAATGACTTCCATAAAGTCTGCAGTGTCCAGCCTGCCGGCCTCGGAGAGCTGCGGGGACGTCAGTAAATTCGACTGGTTGGATTTGGATCCTCTGAGTAAACCAAAAGTGGACACTGTGGAGACTTTAAACAAGGCAGAGGATGATGGAGAGAGGGTTTCAAGTATGACTGCTGAAGACCCGTGGGATGCTGTTCTGTTAGAAGAAAAGCTGTTACTAACTTGTCATCTGGAAAGAAAGGTTAATGGGAAATCTTCTGGAGCGACAGTCACAAGGAGTCAGTCCTTAAACATGAGAACAACTCAGCTTGCAAAGTTACAGGGCCAAACATCACAGGTATGTAAATCAGTATCTTTAAATTGCAGTATAACAGTAAAGATTAACAACAGTATTTAAAGACACTTTTAGGTCTTTTATTTATTTTATGTGTGTTATTTGGCTTGAGCAGCGTCCAAATAATGTGATGTTATGGCATATGTATTAGTGCTGTTCAGAAAATTGAACATTACTACTGAATTATCTCTCAAAATACCTCTGCCCGTGTGTAATCCTTCCACATTTACTGAGGAAATTGTTTTTCTGCTCAACACTGCAGTAAGAAATAGAAATAATACTCAGTGCGATTGAGTGTCTAAATCATATTGATAAATATTTCAATATTTTTGAGCAATTCACATGATACTTTGAAATAAAAAGGTGGTGAGCTAAGCACTGAAAGTTTTATCTTGCCTTTTACAAGACCACAATAATTCTCTTTTGTAGGTAAAAAGCTTTCCTTCTGTGTAGGAATGCTAGACAGAACTTTTGGTTATATTGTGCTGGGTGGTGGAGTGGCCGTTGGGTCAGAAAAACTGTATTTCTGCTCTAGTAGAAGTCAAAACATTTTTGTGTGGTGTTACTTTTATCAGGCAGGGCAAAAAGATGTTTGAGAAATTCTTCTCTAGGATCACTTTAATGAAACATTCAGGATCAAGCTCTCAACAGGGGCTTTAGCTATGGCACTCATGTCTTTGAACATGGAGCACATGCAGTTTGTGTCCCAACCAAACTGTGCAGCAGGTCATCAATACTCTCACAGTCTCATCTGCTTAATTACTCCTCATTAGGGCATCCTACTTTTTCCCAAGTCCAGGAAAAGACTGTAGATTATTTAACATTTCCTATATTCTT
Source organism: Cettia cetti (assembly GCA_013401135.1). Lineage (NCBI taxonomy): Eukaryota > Metazoa > Chordata > Aves > Passeriformes > Sylviidae > Cettia > Cettia cetti. The sequence continues at coordinate 13,225 of VZUI01046746.1, forward strand.
TTTGTGATAATTCCGCCACCAAAAAAAAAAAAAAAAACCAACCAAAAAACGTGTTTTAAAATATTAGTCAGCTCACTAGAAAGTGGATATGAATCCTTCTGGGTTTTGGAGGGTTTGTTTGATGGAGTACAAAGACTGAAAGAGAAGTAGAGAAGTTTTCAGTGGAAAAACCAGCATGCTGGCCACAGTGATAATGGCCAAAAAAATTTGTAGAAACTGGTGAGAGAATGAGAAGTAAACTATTTGTTTGCTTTGGAGACTATGGATACAGCTGTTTCAACTCTTAGGTGTTGTCTTTCTAGGTGTTTTTAATAGGCTAGAGACATGCCATAAAAACCCAAGTGTTATCACTCAAAGATATTTTCCAAATAATTCCTTAATTCTTCCCTCCCCACCCCCAAACTGGAGGAAGTAGGGTGTGTTTTTTTTTTTTTTCTCAGAAATAGGAATATTTACTAGACTGTGGCCTAAAAGGCTGTCTAAATTTCCATTGAAGTGAATTTTTTGGCCACTCATTTGAAGGATTTCCTGTTTTTTCTGGGTTAGGTGTCAGTATTCTGGCAAGAGTTCAATAGAACTTTTAGAACAGTGGAGAAGGAATAAAAACCACCTCGAAACCCAAAAAATCCATTTATCTCTGGTTCTGTGCCATGTGTACGGATCCTGGGTCTGACTTAATTTTATTTTTTTTCCCCCACTTGCTGTTGAGCTGTGATCCATTAGCTCTGTTATTTCCTAGTATTTGGAGAGGCATGTAAATTTGGGCTCTGCAGCAGTTTGCTTCTCGTTTGCTATGTCATCTGGTGATGTGTTTGTCAGTTTTTCAGTGGTGGTTGGTTGGCTGTAATTAACTCCTGACTAATAACTGGGCTACTGTGTGGGTCAGTGCTTCTCAGGTGGTGTCTGTAGGAAGTAATGTTTGACTGTTGCTGATTGAAATCTGGCTTTATACGTTCCAGGTTTTTTTCAAGAATGTAGGATTTCAAAGGGTCTTTCCTGTTCATAAGGTCCAGTCTCCTGCTATTTGCATGTCATGTATTGACTGCCAGTTCTTAAATGAAGTCCAAGCTCTGCCTTCCCATGTGGTCTTTTGTTCCTGCCACTTTTGATTTAAAGGCTGTTCCAGCTCCTCCTCATCAGTCATCTGATTTTCAGCAGAGCACATTTGTAACTAGCTCTTAGCAAATGTTCTTTCAGCATGGAACAGCAGGTACTTCAGATGAAAGAATCATTTTGATATTTACCTCAATATGATACCAGAGATGGTGACTTTCTGTCAGCCTTCATCACAAGCTCTGTGTGAGAGCTTCTCTTTCCTTTTTTATTTTTTTGGAGATGACTTCTGAGAAATTTAGCTCTCTGTATAAGAGCACAGTGTACCATGTGCCTTGTACATCAGCATGAGTAAACCTTTATTACAGGCAAGGGCATCCTGCTTTGTACTCTTTTATTGCATCTGCTCTATTTGAGATAGAACATCAGAATTGACAGAACATCAATTCTGTAGTCAGTTAATTTTTATTAAGTCACCATCTTTGTCAAACAAGTTCTTAATTTATAGCAGACTTCTGCAGTGAATGCCCAGTTGAGGGTTTGAGATTTGCTTTCCACTGGTGCTCCTCCAGACTTGTTTTGGCATCACACACCAGTTCTAGCCTGTATTATGAAGCTAGGTGATGATACAGGACTGTAAGTTAGCAGGTTTTTCTGCTGAGTTATTAAAGAAGAAAATAAATAGATTTAAAGATGAGTCAATTGGATATATAACTTGGACAGTCTCTCTTTTGCTTGTCTTGGACTTCTACTTCATTTTTTAGTTTAAATAATTTTCTACTCAGTATAATGGGAAGCTGAGTTATGTAGCCTCTATTTTTGGCTGGTCTCTTGTATTTTACCCAATTTACCCCAGGTTTATATGTTCTTCAAAATGTATTTTTAAGTCTCACAACTTAGCAAGTCATTCCCCCAAACCCTTCCTAAAAAACTAAGTCTCTCTGCCCTTTAAACAAAAATCTTAGTATTTTGATTCAATCAAAAATATTTTTGATTCTATCAAAACTTACAACTATCTATCTGTATAATCCTTGAATCAATAGAATGTTTTGATGAAGTATCTATTTGTATCTATTCTTATTTTTGCCTATTTAATGTCTATGTTCATATTTGAAGTAGCTGTACATTTAGTATTCCCCTTTAGATACTTCAGTATTTGTCTCTCATTTCTGAAAGCAGAGGCAAAAAGCATCACTCTGAACTCCTTTATGTGTTGTTTTCTCTTGCTTTCCACAGAGCTGCTGAGTCTTGTGGCTTTGTATACTCATGGAATTTTATTTAACTTGACTTTTGTAAATTTATTGGGGTTTGGGTTTGTTTGCCATTGTTCAGATTAATTGTACTTACAGGCCACTTCTATTTTTGCAGCCTGTGCTGACATGAACTATTTATCTCATTTGGCCTGAAGTCCTTTCTTTCAAATTATTTCCTGTTTGACTGATAGCTTTTGCACCTCCTAGATTGGCCCAAAGTTAAAGAAATTAAAATTCTGCTTGTTGTTCAGAACCCATCTGGGTGGGTTTAAATAGAATTCTTGATTTTTCAGAGCTTGTCCTGATATTATTTCCCCCAAAGTAATCAAAAATTAATATTGAACTTCAGCTAAAAATAAGGAGGTGTTTGATGTTCTTAATTTTTCACAAGGAGGTCTTTTCCATCATTACATATTTGCAATAACATGAGGTTTCTCTCCTTAGCCAAATGTGACCCTGAGGTGAGCCATGGATAACCAAATCTCTTTTTTTGTTTGCTCGTTAGATTAGAATTTATTATTTACCCTGGCTAAGCTTGCATGTGTTGACATCCCTTGTTAGTTCCCTAAACTTTGAATTTAACAGTAGAATAACCTGCAAATTTTGCTGTAAGGAATTCTAAAGTGTTCACATAGTGGCATGAAGTGGTGTCCCATCACTGGTGTGACTTTATTTGAAGTGGGCCCTTTGTTTAGTGCCTTTATCCTATGGTTGCATAGTGCTTTGTGCACTTGTAGTATTCCTTAAAGAGTTTTTAAATTGAATTTAACATTTGTAGAGGCAGCTTCTTGATTTGCAGTGGCTGAGTTTTGTGTTGAGTGCCAACCAGCAGGTGATTAACCTTCATTAGAGGTGTTTGCCTTTCCCTGGGTATGTTTCCTGCCTGTTGTGATTTTTGGTGTTAGTGTTGTGCAATTGCTTAGAGAGTGTGTTTACTAGATACAGTTGCACAGGTTAGCAGGTCTTGTGAGGTTGCCCAGTATTTTTTATGGGATAGAACTTGTCTGAGATATTACAATAGAAGAACCTATTTAAATTTAAGGTATTTTGCATGCTCCTGCAGCTCATTTCAAGTTTTGTGGCTTTACAGCTTCCTGCTCTAATTGTCTCCTGTGGTATGGCTAATCCCCAATTACACAGAATTTATTCTTTTGGCTGATCAGTGTTCATGCAACCAATATTTTAGCTGAAATAATTAGGTTTAAATGCAATTCAAGTGGCAATTATAGGTTGTATCTCTTCCAAGTTTATGCTGTACTGCTTAAACAAGTTGATTTGTAGGAATAAAAGTGCTTAAAGGAAAAGACCTGATAGTATGTGGCTCTAAGATTTGACCCCTTTTCTGAGAGTCTAATTTAACTATATTGTCTGATACGCTCTAATGAAATTAGCTGCCTACTTTGGCTAATAAAAAATAACCCACATACTAGTTAAGTAGTTAATCACTGCCTCAAATATGAATAAATTGTAGTGATTTTCAGAAAAATGGTAGTGCAGTCTTCTTTGTTCCTGGCATTGTGGTGGATTAAAGGTTTCTATAAGCATTGTAAAATCTTGGGATGAAAAATGTAACTGGTCATGTAATTTATTCCAGGGAGAATCTGGCAGGAACTTCACAAATCCCTCAGGCTAGTGGTGGCTTTTAGACCATGGACAACTGAGTTCCACTGGTTATTCCAGCTTTTCTCTGATTTTTGTTCACTCCAGCATTTGTATGGATGTATTGTGAATAGGATCAGAAACAGACATGGATTTAAAATCTTTTGCTGTTTTTTTAAGTTTATAGGATTTTGCTGTTTGAAACTGCAGCTCTCCTTTAGCAGTTTGTTTTTTTGGTTTTTTTTTTTTTTTTTTGGATTAGATACTTGAAAGCTTGTGGGTTTTGGGAGGTGATGGGAGCATTTGGCATAAGGGATTAAAACAGTGGTAAATGGATTCCATGGGGTTAGTTTTAAGTTCTATGTTCTGAATGCTATTTCCTTCCAGTGTTCAACTTGTATTTCCCTCCTTTGTCAGAAGAGATAATCATGGGCACCAGTGATATGTAGTGGTTCTTTCTGGAATTACATTGATTTTGAATTGCAGAACTGGAGGAATAATACATTTTTCTTCCATCTGTGGTTCAGCTGAAATTAGCCAAATCCAAATGCAACAGGTCAATGCTGAGAGCTCAGGAACTGCTTTCAACTTAATATTAACTGATAATGATGCTGGCAAATAAATGACCTGTTGTCAAGGGGTCACTGCTCCAGTGAATCTATACTTTTCAAGTTAGTAGTGATTATTTGGTTTTCTCTATATAGAAGTAGAAACTTATAGTAAACCTCAGACTCATGAAAATCTGTCAACTGCGTGTGGCTTTGCTGGCTTTAAGAATGTTTGCAGCTATTTAAATGCTGTGTTATCTTTGAGTTGCAGAAAGACAATGGGACCACTGGCACGCTGACAGAAAACGTGCTTCTCCAAGCAGTTGAAGGGCAGAATCAAGAACTGTCAGCTTTTTCTGAAGCAGTTATGAAGTAAGAAATAACTGAATATGAATTAACTTTCAGAAGACATAAAAAAGAAGTTAAATGATTCATCTTCAGTTAGCTTGACAGGAGCAGTCTTTTTTTGTTGGTTTTTTTTTTTTTTTCCTTGCTTGATGGGACAAATTTCAGTATGTATCCTTTTCCTTTTCTTATCTCAGTTTTTCCTGGTTTTGTCCTGGTTTATTTTTTTTCAAGACTGAAACAGAATTGTTAAGATCGTCAGTACTAAGATTATTGTATTACCATATGTCTTCTTTCTTATTTTGGTCCTGTGACTTTCACTTTTCCTTGTTTTTGTACCTTTTTATCCTCAAAGTATTTTTCTGTATCTCGTTGGGGTTTTATTACAATTTCTGTTGAAAGAATTTGAAGTCATTTTTTTTCTTGTTAGCTGATACACCTCACAAAAAATCCTATCTCTCAGTGGATTTCCAACCTTGAAATGCTTTTATTTTTGATGCTTCCACAACTGGAATTCTGTAACATAGAGCCTTTAAACTTGTCTCTGCTTAGATCAGATAGTGAAGTTCCTTGAAGATCCTGTTGTGTTTTTTTCCTTACTGCCACCATTTAATGAGAGATTATTTTTTTGTTTTCTTCTTAGAGAAGACAGACCGCTCTTGCCCTTTTTCCTTTTAAGATCAAAATTCAAGAAATAATGGAGGAAATAGAGATCTTTGAATCTCAGTGATAGCATCTATTTTTATTTTTTTTTAAACAGGAAGGTTTATGAAATGAAAAGGAAACTCCTCAAAAACAATGAAAATTCATACATATGAGAAACATTCTGATGAACAACATTAGGACAAAGCTCACATAGGATAGGCTTGTTGCAACACTTTCTGGTTCAATCTAATTGTTACCCATTCTTTCAAGACCCAGTGTTTAAAATACTGGTGGACTTTTGACTGGACAGCTCTTGCTGGAGAATCTTGGTATTGTCCAGAATCAAGATGATTAAATAAATGATCCTTGTAGAGGAGTTCTGTTCTTAATCTCCTGTAATACTACTTTAATATTGGCAGAGGTTTAGGGTTTAATTATTTTATCCATATTAAATAGCAGAAGATAAAAAGCAGTTTTCCAAGTATGTTTTAGTCACTTGTAGCTAAGTGTTCAATACTAAATAAAAACCTTTACCTCAATTTAGGCCTCTTCCTTTAGGCTACTTCTGCATGGTATCTAAGTTCAGACTAGAATTCTTAAAATAGAAATGTGAAGAGTGTTGTTCTTTTTTTTTTTTTTCTAAATTAACTTTTAGAAAATACTGTGGATTACCTTGTTAAGAATTGTTATAGAGCTTAGCTTCTGCAGAAGCTGGATATGTCCTGTAAGAATTGACCTATTAAATATTTTAAGCTATGTGGCAAACCTGCCTAATTATATGCTAGGATTTTTTTTTCCTGTCTAACTATTACTTGTATAATTATTGTGGGCAATGTTCTGTTGAGAGTAGAAAAATTAAATGGTGCTTTGCACATGCAATTTAGGTAGAGAGCCAAAGGTAGTCTTTACTGTTCTGCCTTGTGGTTATTACCAAGTTATTTTGCTTTAGTCTTGGGCTTCTCCATTGCAATGTTTCATAAACCTTCTCTTCTTCCAGACTGAGGACCAAGTTTCCTTATACTGATCAGCAAACAAACCCTGGTTTTGTGCTGAGTCCAATCATGCTGCAAAGAAATATAAATGGGGAGAGTGCCAGTATCAAGGTTTCAATAGAAATTGAAGAATTCCAGCAACCAGTGACTTTCACATGTGATGGTATGTTCCTGCTGCTTGAATTGGAGTTTGCTTCTTAAAGACTGTACACTCAACCTAGGATAATTTCAGATTTTGTAATCCCTGGGTCTCAGGGGCATGGGTTGTTTGTGGGAAATGTGGAAAAGGTAACTGAGGAAAAGCCTAGTTCTGAGTCAGTGTCTCCATCAGAAAATATTCAGAAATTGACAAATTGAATTAGAAGTTTACATGTTAAATTTCAACACTCTAACATATTTTAAAATAAATTTTTGTAGGCTATCTATTCAGGCAAACTACTGCTGGAAGATAGGAACAAACACTAAAACTATCTATTACTTGCCTTCAATACATGCTTATGAACACAAACCCTAAAATAATACTGGTGGACGTGCCACAACTGGCTGTCCCAGTTTTGTGGGAATATTGGTTTGGGGTGGACCTTGGAGGTTTGCCTGGTTGTAGTACATAAATTCATATTCTCTGTGCAGTGTTGACTTCACAGTGATTGTATTTGTAACTGCATGCTGTCAACTTCTGGCAGCTGTGGGTGATAAAATAACTGGTAATCATTTTTTGTGCCTCTATACTTCTGTAGTCTCTTGTCACTTGGGAGGGTTATCATTTGGATCTCAACTTCTAACAGTGTAGATGCTTCAGAGCTGGCTGTTCTCAAAAGATCTGGAATTCTGTTACTCAAACTTCTGCTCTATTGGAAAAACACTGTCTCAGTGCATCAGTGCTTTCATTCTATATTAATTTGCTGGACCTTACTTTTATTCTGTAGTGATTTAATAATCCTTTGTGAAGAAATGAAGTGGATTGTAAATATAGCCTTGGAAGGGTTTTTGCACTTAATCCTTAAAACTACTCTTGTCTAATATTACAAGCTTAATCCTTTCTTACAAAAGGCTTTGCTAGGGTAACTAAAATGTTAGGACTTCAACCCTCTATTTCTAGTATTTTTTGTGAATGGCTTGGGATGTGTTTTGCATTCTAACCCCACATATTATCTTTTTTACACTTTCTACTCTCTTCTTTTTTCCTGGCACTGAAACTAATCGCAGTTAAACTACTTGTCTTCCACAGCTGGGCAAAGGCGGGTATGTGACTAGTAATGGGGGTACTTAAAGTTATTCTCTACCTTTAATTCTTTCTCTTGGTCAAAATTGCATACCTCAGCTTCCTGATGCTGCTTTACTTCAGTGTGGCTTTCAGTCTTGCTCAGAAGGAGCCGCAGCCTCTCAGTGCTCTGACAACTCAGTTTGTCTAAAGGACTCAGGAGGGAAATGGATGAACTTTAGAGCTTATTTGCATTCATTCTGCATTCATTTATTAGACTTTGCATGGAAGTTTGCTCTGTCTGAGCAAACATTGTGTGTCAGCAAGGAATTAATGTCTTTGAGTAAGATGTAGGGCAGGGAAAAGGTGCTAACATCTTTGCAGTCTGCACTAGGCTTTGCAGGGCTGGCAGACCTTTGGCAGTGCAGCCTGTGACTACAGCACAGAAACTATCCCTGCATGAACTATCACTGCATCTTTTTTCTTTATCAACTACCAGATATATTCTTTGCTGAAAGTAGCACAGCAAATTCACCCAGTTATAAGTTAAACAGTCTTAATGACTTCGTGTTTCTGAATTCATACTTCCTATCATTCCTTGTCGAATTTCACACATTCTTCAAATGCAATCAGCTACCTCTGTGCTTGTAATAATTAATCATTTGTTAATGAGGTGAAGCACATGTGTTGTCTTGTAGAAAATACTGTTGTGGCATTACCTCTCCACCATATCTATCATTGTAGTAATATTTCTTTCTTTAAAAAGAAGTGAGAAAATCAAGGAGGTCCCTGGAGGGGGAAAAACCCTCATTGGGAAAGTACTGACAAAATATAAAATTGCTTTTATACAGCAGGGTTTTTCCACAGAATTTTAAGACACTTAGTGATATTGTTCACAAATGATTTAAAGGAAATCATCAGAAGCTATGTAGGGAGGGTTAGAGAGTATTTTGTATTTAAACATTTGTGTTGTTCAAACATAACTGTATTTTTAGTCAGTGACAGCTGGTGGCTGTGGGGCAATGGATTTTGGGGTTGACTGAGATTTTTTTGCTCTGTAGCTGTCTGTGTAGTCCACTTCCATAAATAGATGGTAGAGACTATTTTGCAGAGAACATTTGGAGTCTAATACAGAAATACTGGTAGTTAAGAGTTGTGTTTTGCAAAGGCTTGGTGATGCTAACTGAGATCTGCTCTGTACTAAATGGAGACTTCCCTGGGCAAGTGGAAAGGAAAAAGGGAAAAGGACTTTCAGTAGGATTTGCCCCAGCTGCAGCTGGTATTCAGTTCCTCAAAAGCAGAACAAATAGAGGTGTTCTATCTCCAACTCTTCAGATAGTGTTTTTTAAACTTCAAGTGCCTCTGGGATCACTTACCTACTTGAAGTCCTTGCTAAATAGGGCAAATTTATAATAAAAAAAAAGGCTGTTCTCTGTCCTGCAGACTGTGTTTTTACTTCTGGTTAAGTGACTACACTAATTTAGTGACTATCCTGATTTATAAAGATTTTTGGGGGCTTTTTATAATGGCAGGCAAGTTTTATGAGATAACTTTCTTGGTGAGAGAAAAGTGAAGATCTCAAACTATGACATTTAGGTGACAATAGAAGCACGGAAGTCTTCTCTACAAGTATAAAAATCAATTTCATTAAATAACTACAGTTTTTGAGTGAATGATAGTTAATATCACTCGCTATAGATTTGTATTTAACTTTTGGATGTAATTTCTTTAAACAGTGAGTTCCCCTGTTGAGCTTATAATAATGCAGGCACTTTGCTGGGTGCATGATGACTTGAATGAAGTGGACATTGGCAGCTATATCCTGAAAGTCTGTGGCCAAGAAGAAGTTTTACAGAAGTAAGCAAACTCTTTTTCATTAATATCTAATTTCATGCTTTTTCATTACACAGTTACTGGAAAATGTATCTCTAGTGATTAAATGTGTGAAAGAAACATTTAAAATGTAGGGGAGTCACTCTTTGCACAAAGATTAGAAGTTTCTGGAATTGCTCTGGGATACAGCAAAGCAGGTTGTCATCAACTCTGTTCTAATGTAGATGCATGTTTCTGGAGCATTTCTGTAGGTAGATATTGTAGTTTTTGACCACTCTTCAAATCTCAGAAACTGAAAAAAAGTAAAAATCAACTGTTTTCAAATAAACTGGGAGAGTTGTGGTTTGCAGTTACTTGTTTCTTGGTTTGACTTTGGTTTGGGTTTTTTTTGTTGTTGTTGTAATTTTTTTCCAAAACTAAGGGTTTACAAAGCCCCATTAGTTTTCTGGGTTAGAATATTTGGTTTCAGTGTTAACCACTGTGGTTATGAGCTTTAGCACAAGTACAGGTATCTGCAATAGTGTAGAAAAACTTGTGCAGCAGTGAAAATCAGATCGAGGGTGGCATGGAGGTTGATTCACCATTTCCTTACCTGATGGCACCACGTTGCCTGGAATATTTTGTGTGAGTTTTTGGGCCAGCACTGCCTTGGTTGTGGCTGGAGCTTGCCTTTGTTTCACAGCAAGCACTGCATAGGAAGTCATGAGTACATCCAGAACTGCCGGAAGTGGGACACGGACATCAAACTGCAGCTCCTGACCCACAGCGGGGTGTGCAGCGACCTGGCACGAACAGTGAGTACCTGCTGGGCCCAAGGTGTGGCATTCCTGTGGCACTGACAAATCAGTGTGTCTGCCTGCTGCTGGGAATGCTGATGCTACGAGGAAGGGAAGTACAGAACTGAATTTTCATGAGGCAAATTACGTAAATGTGGATAATGCCTCTTACTAGAACCAAGTATTTTGTACCTGGAAGAAGTATGCAAGCAGTTAGACTAAACCTGAGGCTTGAAAAAGAAGGAACAAATTTCAGAGTTAAATAAAAGTTGGGAACAGTTTTTGAGTTTAATTAAGTATGCATTGGACCATCCAAGAGGGAGGAAGGAGTATTTGGTATCTGCATAGTTGGGCACTTGATGGCTGTTTCTTCCCTTTATCCATGTGTACACATTTCACAGGCTATTAAGTAGTTACTTCTTTTCCCCTTTGAAGAGATCACCTTACATCTTTCCCCTTCAACACCCCAGGTGTTAGTAATTAATCTTCTAAAACAGTATGCATAATATAGAAAGGGAAGAACTGGACTTAGTACCTAATATTTTATTGCAGGAAGATGATGACAGGACACCTGTGCATCTAACCAAACACCTCTACAAAGTAGAAAAGCCTTTCAGAGAACCTATCATAAGGTAATGTTTTGTGGGTGTTGTAGTAATCAAGTGCTGATCACTGCTGAATTCCTCACCAGGGTTCTGTTCTGTTCTTGTGCTGGTGTTCAATAATTATTATTTCTTGCAGGTCTTCCATTGAAGAGCTTCTTGAGGTGTATCACAAGCAAGTTACCATAGCCCTTAAAAATGAGGTAAGGTCATTGTAGATTATTGCTGAATCAAAAGTAGCATGACCAGATTCACTGATAATGTAGCTGGGAAAAAGGCTTGCAGGTTTTCTTGGGGAAATTGAGAATCTGAACAAGCTGTCAAATGTGAAATTATAGGTATTTGGATTTCTGTTCTTCTTCCTGGCTTCTCTTGCAAGCTAGTTATTACTTCATCATCACAACTAGAAATGTATCTTCCAAATTCTGGGGTGCAAAATAACCTCTGTCTCAAACATGCTGAAAGAGGTTAATTCAGGAGAATAGGGAGGAGGTCTGAATTCTGACTATGGCTGTTGTTGACAGCCATGAAGGATGTATTTACTAACAGATAAAAATATGCATAATAGAGAGCAGGATTAGTTGTGTACAATGGGAGTTAGAACTGCAGAATGTTTGGAACATACAAGTAAGTTCTACACAAAGCATAATAATGTCCTGCTCTGTGCTATTCAATTTAAAATACCCTGTCAAAAAAATTGTCTCTTTCAGTGTATGACAGGTAGCTTAAAGCAGCTTGCATGTTGAATAATTTGAGTAATATCCCATCTGCAAAAGCTTATGGATATAACCTGCTTTGTTCATTTCTCAAAGGAGAAGCTGCTTTTAACTGCTGATTGTAATGTAACTTGGAGTTTTAAATGCTTAAATATTAGATAACTGTATTTCTTAACCAGTTTCTGTAAGAACAGTCTTGAAATGAATTACTTAATTGCAATACTTTTCATTTCCACTATGTTTGTTTGCCTCTCCAGGAGTGCAGGTCTGAACAAGCTGCTGTCTGCTATTTCCATACTCCCTTAATATTATTTAATTCCCTTGATGGTGATTCACCACGTTCTCAAGGATAGTTTTGAACACAACCTTTTTGTAGAAGAAGGAGCTGTTACTGCTCCCTGACATGGTGGTGGTTTTTTTTGCTTTGCTCTTGCAGCTGTTTCAGCTTCTTTGTTTAGCTATGATTTCACAGGCTGAGATGAGGAATGCAAAACATCTCAATTCAGACTTGTGTTCTACTCTTTGTAGTCTTTTTGAGGTTGGGAGATGTAGTTTGTAGGTGGTGATGATTAGGTCCAAATAGCAGCAGTTCTGCATATGAAATTTTTTTCCTTCATGAAGTGAATTCCTGTACATATTCAGTAGCTGAAGCTTGCTAATCCAAGTGAAGAAGGGTAATCCATAAATAATTTGTGTGTAGGCTTTGATTTCATATTATTGAATGCTTTGAAAGTTATCAATTGTCTTTTTATTGAGATTTGAGAGCCTGTGAGGTAAATAGCAGTGGAAATTTCTCTTTCCATGTCACAAAGAAACAGTTGCCTTCAATTTTTTAGCTTTGGAAGAATGGCTTAAATATTTACAGTCTTTTGACTTCTGTGGTTATTTTCTTACCAGAACAGTTAATAGTTGCCAGGTAACTCTCAATTTAAGAACTTTCTGATTCAAATGTCTTCTTTGCTCTCCATTTGTAGAAAGGCCACGAGAGTGTATGTGCAAGAGTGGTGGTTGGGAATCAATTTACATCTTAGTGAGAAAATATTGCAATAATTATTCTTCTTATTTAGTTGTAAGTGCTCATAAGTTATTGCGAAATAAACTGTACATAAAGCTTTTAAGACGTAAACTATTATTTTGAAGCAAATATTCTAATTTTCTACATGTGTTCTTTAAAATTGGGTGAAGATTTCCCTTACATTAAAAAACAAACTCCAGGAAACTTAGAATAATTCAGATTCCACTCAAGTGGCTTTTCTTCTGTTGGAAAAGTAGAAGGAAGAGCATATTAGAAGCAGCTCAACTTTGTCTTAGGTAGCCTACAAAAGGATATTAAAGTGAAATAAAAAAGATTAGTTCCATCATGGAAGCAGTAAGTACCAAGTGTCAGTGTAATTTAAACCTGTATCTCTGCAGGCTGAAATTGAAACACAGCTTCTTGAGCATTGCTTCCTCACACTAATTGAATTTTCTTCTTTGAACTGCACTTTATTTTCAGGCCGTGAGGGAAACTGAACTTAGTATCTCATTAGAAAATAATTGTTTGCCAACACTTTAATAGGAAAATGGTTGGGAATCTCCTAATGTTTCCTGGCACCCCATTCTAGCATCGGTACTACTGTGTTTTTGGCATTGATAAGGAAGTTCCCAATATTGAGGTTTTCTTTATTCTGATCATTACACCACAGTTTATTGTAATGGAGATATGCATCTCATAGTGACGTTTTCTTGGCAATTCATTAAAAAAGTTAAAGCAATACTGGGTTTCACAATTGTGATCAGATCAATCTGTTCTCTCATACATTCCTTATTAGAACCAGCATAAAGCAGTAGATCATGTAATTAAGACTGTCAGAAAAATCTGTTCTACATTGGATTGTGTAGAGACTCCTGCAATAACGGAATCAGTGAAGAAGCTCAGGAGGGCTGTTAATCTCCCGAGGATTAAAAATGCTGAGGTAAACTTTCAGTCTGTAAATTGTATATTTTAACTGATAAACATTATTTCACAGTCTTTAGTAGCTGGGAATAGCAGCAGTAGTTCTGCCAGGGATTTTATTTATTTATTTATTTTGCTTGACATCTTCCATTTATTTTGACATCTCTCTGCTGTAAATGCATTCATGGCTTGCTTTGGGAATATTTTCCTTTTCTAAATAGTGACTGTTTAAAAACTAGTTTTAAAGTACTGTTTTCTGGTTCTGTAACTAGAAACTTGTGTCACTGGAGATGCCACTAAATCTGACTGAGGGGAACTGACAGGAGCTCATGCTGTCTAAAATTAATGCAGTTATGCTTTAAAGGAGGAATTGACATCATGTATTTTCCCAGTAGTGTTTGTGACTAGCAATAGCATCTTAAAACTCTTAACTGTTCATGCTCCTGCATTCCTGAGCATAAGGACAAACCCAAAATCTCTCAAACAGCACAGAATTTGATGATGCAACTGCCTTATAATGAATGGTTCACTTGAGCAGAGTGGTCTCAAGTCATGTTGTCAAAAACAGTCATTAAGTGGAGAAGTGTGCAAATAAAAAAGCTGAATAATCTTATAATGCTATTTCTGTTGTCCTGCTGCCTTACTAGAGTGGCAATTCACGTGGTGCTCTATTTGCTTTTGGCTTCATCAGTTCAGTGATGTATTTGTAATACTGAGCAGAAGACAGATAAATATAGTTGTCACAAGAACTAAAATTCTTACAGGAAAGTGCAGAAGACATGAAGACAAACATAGTGAAATACAGCATATAAATATTTTTTCAGTGTTTGCTTTTGGATAGGAGAAAGCTGTAGAAATAATTAGGTTATAGTGTACAAATAGCTCCCAAAATAATGTTGCTCCAGTAGAATTTGAAAAAGGTGGGGGTTTATGAATTATTTTGCTTTATTTTGCAATTATTTTATGATGGACATTGGCTTACACAGTAATGTGTACAAAGGCATGTAGGACTGCTTTTAGAAACAAAATTGCTATAAATATTGCATCATAATCTTTTGTAAGATGTTGGATTTTTTTTTTAAGTAATTCTTTGTGGTTGGAAGAAGTGACTGCATTTTTTGTAAGAATGTGAATTTTTTTTTGATACTCAAACTTCAAGTTGAAGATGCTCAGTTAGTACATGAGAAGTGTAAGGAGAGCTTTCATTCTTCTGCAGCACTTGCAGCAAACTTCTTAGGAAGTTAGAAATTCACTGGAGTTTGTTTTAAACCACAAGCTTAGTTTTCATTAAAAAGTTTCGTTTTATCAGGACTTGAATTTGGCATGAAACCCTTCCTGATTAGAAGGGAGTAAATTCCCATGATTTGTTTGTCACCTCTTGGTTTCAGCAGTGTCTTTGTTGAGACTAGACATTGCTGTGATGTTGCCTCATGTTGAGACTTCCATTTTAGCAGACCAAGAAGCAAACAAAGATATTACAAAGTAGCAGCCTTTGCTGTTCATTTTCTCAGTTGTTTAGTATTTTTTTATTCAGTAAATTTATAACTCTGCCAATAAAAGGTACCTTACCAAATGCCACAAACAAAAAAAACTGTTTAAAGCTGTTCAGATTCAAATTACTGAGTGATAAGCTAACGACCTCTGCTTTCATCCATAACAGCCCTGAGCAAGTTTTATCCCTACCTAGAGAAGTTAGATTATCCTGAGCAATATTCCAATGTACTCTGTCTTTCTGGACTTCATAAAGAATGTCAAAACAGTTGACTTGACAAAAAATGAGCTTTTGAATTTGGTGAATAGTTGCTGCATCGTATGGAAATTGTGATGCTGTTAATTAACTCTTGAGGAACTTTGAGTGAAAAGATGTGTTACATAAACTTAAGTATGAGCCTAATTCAGATACTTCATAATTTCTATAGAAGATACTTAATAGCTGTGGAAAATTAATATGGATTTTCAGTGTTGAAATTTCCTCTGACTTTATTGTGTAGGTATCCTTGAAATGTGGTGATGACAATAGCAAGAGCCCCTCTGGTGAGTGAAGTTCTTCAATTTTTATTTAAAACCTACTTTGAGGAGGCTAATTTAGGACGAAATGTATTCAAAATGAATTGTCATTTAGGTTCACTGCAGCCTGAAAACCCTCTGAAAGTGAGTATAAACCAGTTAACAAGGGCAGTTGAGGCCCTTCTGCAGCTCCACACGAATTCCTGTAGCAGTTCAGCAGCAATTTCTCCAGAAGAGAGTAGGAGTACCAAGGAAGCTTGGACTGCCACAGAACATCTCCAGTTCACAATATTTGCTGCTCACGGAATTTCTTCTGGTTGGGTGTCAAAGTAAGTGACTGACTTATTGTAAAAATCGTTCTTTTATAGATATTTTTAAATGTTTCTATGGGTTTTTTATGTTTAACTTTTTTTTTCCTTGTCCAGTTACGAAAAATACTACTTGATTTGTTCTCTGACCCATAATGGAAAAGATCTGTTCAAACCTGTTCAGTCCAAGAAAGTTGGCACATACAAGAACTTCTTCTACTTGATTAAATGGGATGAACTGTAAGTGACTTTAGCTTGTTAAAGCTCAATAAAATGTTTTGGTTTAGCTAGCTGCTGAATACAGTTATTCAAGCAACTGTTGGTTCTAATTCCATTTCAAGCATCCAAAGAACAATTTACTGATCAAAATCAGAAATATTTTTCCAAATGGTATTTCAGTACTCATTTTAAAAGGGGGAATGGAAATGCTGGACAAGTGCCCTGTGCTAATGTGTTTGTAGCATACAATTACAGGGAGTTGGGAAGGTCATAACATTCCTTGCAATGGGAATGGCTTGTGTTGCTTTAAGAGGGATTAAAGAATAAAGCTTGCTTGTATGTACTGCTCAATTTATGTAAATGGAGAGGAAGAGCAACTCACTTCTACTAACATGAATGTTGAATCGATTTTTGTTCCAAATACAGAGGGTAGAAAGAAAGAAGGAGGAACATGCAGAGAAAAGATAGGGAGATAATGGCAGGTGGTATCTGATAACTGGAAGGGGAGCATTTTTCATTATCTTTGCACAGCTTAATCTCTGCCACTTGAGTTATCAGGCAGGCTGTCATAGCTGAAGCATCATGTGAGCTCAATGGTGCCCTATATCTACTTTCCTGACTGTTTTTAAAGGTCAGAGATAGACCCTAAGGAATACCCTGAAAGTTTGTGGTGAGCAAATTATTTCAGACCAGCAGTGAGAGTTTGTAGAACACCTCCCTTCAGAGAGTACTCCAGCTACTTTTTTTTTTTTTTTTTTTTTCTGGTGATGCATGGGCTTAATTGTCAGATCTTTTGCTGGCAAGTACTGGTGTACTACAGTGAAAGGTCTGCTAGATTGCTTAAAAGCTGCTGACAACAGTGTAGTGCTTTATAATGCAATTGTCATGTTTTACAGAGAAATCAAACTGAAAGAACATTTTTAGGCAGTAAAAGTGGTGTAAACAAAAATGGAAGCCTAAATAGCTCAGTGAGGTGTATACTCCTCAGCTGCTTGCTTTTTAGGTTTTGTACCATTTAGAATTTAACTTTCAGTAGCTCTTAATAGATTCTTTCATTTGGTTGGAAAACTATTGTCAGCTGACCCTTTCAGTCTGAAAAATTAGGAGGTGGCTACCATGGAATTCTGTGTGCCCTTCCTAATGAGTGGAGTGGGAAAACTGGTTATGCTGGGCAGGTCAATTCTGTCCAAGGAATGTGATTTAATAGGCAGAGATTAAAAAGAGTTGTTCCAAATCTGACTACAGTGCAGACGTGCAATTTGGCAGGTTTTACAAACTGTTGGTGTGGGAGAAGGAGTGAAATATGATTGCATGGATATTTAACACTTGTTCAATGTTAATTGACTTTTTGAAAGCAAGAGGCATAAATGGATTATATGGATAAGCCTGTAACTTACTAACTGCTGCCTTTTTTCGAACTGACTTATTTTTAATACTTTTATTTTTTAGAATAATTTTTCCCATCCAGATTTCACAGTTGCCTTTGGAATCAGTCTTATGTCTGACTTTGTTTGGAATCCTAAATCAAAGTAGTGGGAGTTCCCCTGACTCAAATAGGCAGAGAAAGGGCCCAGAAATTTTGGGTCAGGTTTCTCTACCTCTTTTTGATTTTAGGCGGTAAGTATCCAAAACGTGGGTAAGAGTATCAATATGATTTACTCTGTGTAAAGCTTCCTCCACACCCATAACTATAGAAATTGCCTCTTTGATATTGAATATAGTAGGCCAGGATAAAGGTAAGAATTGTAAGCTATACTGATACACAAAAAACACATTTCATTAAATAGAGGACAAAATGTGTTCCTGTGTAGTAGGATTTCCATCTAACTGGCTGAAAAAACTTTACTGCTGGAGGAAGTTGAATATTGTTTGGATGATTATATCCTAGAATATTCTAAAAATGTTCAGTCCTTTTGATTCAGAACTGGATTTGTTTTAAACAATTAAAATACAGGGATAATTAACAAGTGTGTTAAACTTGTGGCATATTTCTGGTTTGAACTGGCTTTCCTTCAAATACAGCTGCTGGATGCTGTTACATGTTTTTCACTAAGAATGAAAAGCCTGCTGTAACTTTCCTAAGCTGAGTGTTTCTGGATTGGTTCAAGTTGCTTTGTGCTTCCAACTTTGATTGCAAAGTGCATTCCAAAATGCTTATCGCTTGGGCAGCTCCTCAGTGAGACATTAACCAGTGGGCCTGAACCACAGGTGCCCAAATTAGACATCATGTTGCAGAAGCGATCACACCATTGCGAAACAGCTTCTGCATTTATGCCTAAGGTTTCCTATTTATGTGTGCTGCTGACTTCCAGGTCTTACTGGAAGTTTAAATTGTCAAGCAAGGCTGCAGAAAGGCAGACAGATCTTCCCTGGACTGTTACTACTGTGTGTTGCTTGTGGCTGTTTCGTGTGCTCTGGGTCCTCTGGTTCTGGATTTCACTTTACTTGTCCTACTTTCTCTTTTGTCTGGTGATGATTCCAACAGCTTGAGGGTGTCACAGAGTTTAGGATTTCCTTCGTTGCAAAGATGGCCTGCAGCTGCTTTCAGTCTCCACCAAAGCTTGGATTTCTTTTCATAAACGATGCTCAACCTTCTGTTTAAATGTTGCATTTCAGTCTCCTTATCTAAATACCGCATTTCACTGTACTTGCAAACACAGTTCTTGATTTGAATTGCAAATTTATCTTGTCTTCATGGTGTTCTCATAGGAGTTAGTTTGGGAGAAAAATGTATTTTCTGTTTATGCAGATCACTGCAATCGTGTGTGTTGTGCCAGAGCTTGCTGAGTAACCTATGTATGCAGCAGCTGTAGAGATGCTGGACCATTAGAGTGGTCTAATCCACTTGCAGTCCACATAAATTAAATCCAGACCTAGGTAATTAAAATTGGTAGCCAAATATTCCAGTTACAGTTGAAAATAGCATCAGTGGCAGGCAGGAGCTAAAACTTGAAACTAACTGAAATATAGGGAGAACAGAACTGGTCATGTATGTGTTTTGGAAGCATCCATGGCCAACTTAAAATTCCTTCTGCTGAAGTGCATGTTGAGTGCACACAAATGTCATTCATTACTTGAGGATGATACAGAAGGCTGTGGCAACTGTATTAAATTGGAGAATTATTAAAAAGAATAAGCTCTTCAGTTGTGCTTTAATGGCACGATTTGGTAATCTTTATTGGCATGACAAGCTTCTAGTTAATCAATATTTACATATAACAACCTGTTCTTTATTTGAAATACATATAAACCCTGAAACATCATTCAAAATATACTTAAGGCTTGGCCTTCAAGCAGTCTTTTGAGCAACATTTTGATTTTAAAAGACTAATAGAAGTTTTCTGTACCTAACTTAATTGATTTATGAAGTGTCTTCAGTTGTGCCCTACTAGAGTTGGAAATGGTATTAAAGTTGGGAATATACTGGCAAATGCAAATGTCATTTGATATGTCCTTTCAGAGTCTGGTAATGTGGGAAGTCCAAGCAAATGGTGATGTCTGTAAGATTCATATGCCTGGGCCTTTTTTCTAGAAGCCAAGAAGAGAGTGTGTGTTTGTGTGTTTGTGTTCAGTTTTTTTCTCAGAGGCAGCAGTATTCCTTTTCGGACTTAAAAGACAGAGAGCAACTAATTTGTGTCAACTAAATCAGCACTGAACTTTTTCCTTTGCCTTTTCCACCTAAATGGTGTGGGCAAACCTTTAAAACACTTAAAGTACAGATGACAGCCAGTGAAAATCAGCAAATTAATTTGACAAGTAATACCTTGATGAAGTAAACAGACTGTGATAGTAATAACCTATACATGTTCTTTTCTCAGATTGCTAACTTGTGGGACAAAGCTATTGCAACTGTGGACCTCATCACACCCTCATCATGTGTCAGGGATGGCCAGTAAGAAAGGAAATATGGAAAGAATAGTATTGCAGGTTATACATAATTCTGATTTACTCTATGTTTTGTTTGAATGTTGTGACTTGTAAGTCATATTAGATGAATGTTTTGGGGAGAGGGAAAGTATGCTAAGTAATATTTGAAAGTCAGTACAGAATAGTGTTTACTCAAGTGTAAGGGCAAAGAATGGGAAGCTCCTGGAAGTCTCTACAAATCTGTTATTGAATAACTGTCTGGAAGTAAGAGAAATCAGAAGTGCTTTGGCATTACATGCTGTCAGTGCTGGGAGAGAATGTTTCTGAAAGCCATCTGTGGAAATGCGTGCTGAGATGGGAGTTGTCTGGACACAAACAATAGCAGTTCCAGCTGCTTTACAGAACATAAGCACCTCTCTTTCTCAATTCAGCACTCAAATTTCCCTCCAAAGAGAAGGTGCCTTACTAGGCATGGCTCAGCAGTCCCAAAACATGGCCTGAGTCAGTGGTTGGGTGGCAACCTCTGGTGTGGGTTTGAACAGTTCTGTGATTATCTCTGCTCTAAGCATTCTCACTTCTCTTCTGAGGGGTGCTGCAGGCACTGCATTGTGCAATGACACAGCTCTACATTTAGGAACTGTAGTCATGTAGAAGGATTGAGATGGAAAAAAATATTCAGCAAACAGTATCTGGGGTCTGTTGCTCTTGTAGAACTAAAGAGTTCAGATACCCAAACATCTGAGATTGCTGGAAGGGTGAGCTTTCTCTACTTGAGGACTTGCATCATCTTTTTTCTTTTTTTTTTTCTTTTTTTTTTTTTTAATCAGATTGACTTCCCATCCCATGCTTTTGATATTGAATATAAAATGCCTCAAGCTTCAAAGACTACTGTGCATCATTCTGTAGAAACATTAGAAAAACCATTCAGAGAACGCCTCCTTGCCATTCTCTCCAAGGATAGCACCATTGGGTATGGCCATCTTTTCCAGCTGAGCTCTTTTTGCACATGACAATTTGTAGCTAGGGTATGGAATGCTGATATATTCTTAAGTTTCTGGGTTTGTTTTTTTTTTTTTTTAATGTATTTTGAAGACCTGTAGAGACTTAAACAAGAAATTGAATTAAACATGTAAAATCATGGTATTGACTTAAAGAATTCAGTTCTGCTTTGCATGGCTGGTGCTATAATAGTTTCTTGCTACAAGACTGCTGCCTCTTGCCTACCTGTTACAGTCACCTGTTCCTGCTTGGCAGTTTCTCAGTTCCAGGGAGCAGTGGCAGTCTCAGCAGGGGCTATTTGTGTGCCATGGAAGCCTTTATGGCAGCCTTTCCTATTCATCTGCACCAAATTAACATTGATGGTTTTGGTTTATTTCAGATTATACTATAAATTATTTTGTCCTGCCTAAATTAGAAATTTGAGTAAATGTTTCTTTAATGTTTGAAGCTTTATTTGGCTTCTTGTTTTACTTCTGTGGAGGAAAGAGTCATCTCAATGTTGTTCCATTCTTTGTGTTAACTGATCTCTATGTATACAACAGTCAGAGGCACTGGGGTTATTCAGGTGATTGTTTGTCATCTGCATTATAAACTGAAATGCTTTTATCTGCAGGCTGTCCAAAGAAGATAAAGAATTTTTGTGGGAGAAGAGACATTATTGTCATAGCCATCCTAACAGCCTACCCAAAATACTGGTTAGTGCCCCTCACTGGGACTGGGCAAGTCTTCCAGAAATATATTCGTTACTTCAGCGATGGCCTCCTTTATCACCCTTAGCTGCACTGGAACTACTTGATTCAAAGTAAGAAAACCAGTGTAAAAAAACTCTCTGTGTTTTGTTCAGCATTAAGAGACTCTTCTTTGGTAGAAGATCCTGGAATGGTGTTCTGTGGGAAAAAAACGCTGGATTTCTTGTGGCAGAAGTTAAATGTTTTTAAAATTTTAAAGAACTCCGTGCTTACTTTATTGATGTAGGCTTAACCAAGTCATGTAGTCAAAGCACAGCAACAGTGGTTAAGGTTCTGAGATTTAACATGCAACAGGACAGGAGTTTATACAGCCAGAGTTTTGAGAGGTTTTGGGTGTGCTTGTCCTAAACATGCACATGTATTTGTATCTTATGTGATGAAGGGCCTCGTTCTTGTAGATCCCTTATAGAGCTTTTAAAGACTTTATATGGTTGCTTTTCTTGAGCTGATCTCAAAAAAAGAGTAAGAAAAAAATCCTTCATGAACAGAGAAAACTTGATGTGGATTTGTGGTGACTTTCTAGGTTTGCTGATCAGGAAGTACGAAACACAGCTGTGAACTGGATAGAGACATTGAGTGATGATGAGTTAACAGATTTCCTCCCTCAGTTTGTACAGGTAAGACTTTCTGCATACACAGAGGTTTGAATTTTTCTGCTCCTTGAAAAACCCAAAGGAATTGCTTCTGACTAGCAGAAGTTCAGTGGTGTGCCTCTAACTGTAATGCACAGTAGGGGAAGCGGTTTGAATAAATAATCACTTTGTGGCTGTCCAAAGTATTTGTGGTAGTTCTGTCTGTGCATTAGTCACAAAATACATCTTCATCAAGAATTAAATGCAGACCTGATTTATGTAATTTTCATTGTATTTAGGCATTGAAGTATGAAACCTACCTTGACAGTGCTCTTGTGAAATTTCTTTTGGCTCGGGCCCTGGGAAGCATTCGGATTGCACACTACCTGTACTGGTAAGAGGCTCTTTGTTCCATTGCTCCTGTAATGTGTGTGCCACAAGGTTAATATTTCCAGACCAAAAAATCCTTCTTAACATCATCGTTCAATAACGTAACAATGACTGTTTTGAATGCTGATTATACAGAATGTAGATCCTGGTTGGTGGTTGGTTTGTTTTTCTTTTGATGAAAGAACAGATAGTGCCTCTACAAAGCACAAACTTCTTGTCTTTTCTATCCTGAATATCAGTAAATTCAGATGTACATAGTACTGATTCACTAAAATATTTTAATGTCTTAATGTTGCATTGTTTGTTGTATTTTCCATAGGAAAATTTAACTTACATCCTTTATTTCAGGCTTCTTAAGGATACACTGTATGATACCAAGTTTGGTGTAAGGTATGAGCAAATTCTGGGAGCTTTTCTTTCAGTCTGTGGAAAAAGGCTGAGGGAAGAGCTGGAGAAGCAGACCAGGCTAGTGCAGCTCTTTGGAATGGTAGCAGAAAGAGTAAAGCAAACGAGTGGATCTGCTCGGCAGGTGTGTATATATTTTAAATTCAAAGCTAATCCATTTAATTGTCTTTTTTGTCTAAATTAAAAAATGTTATGTAAATGTATGGGAAGATTTATGAACCTGTTGCTCTGCAAAGATTAATGGAGTTGATGCTTTTGTCAAGTTTGTCACCTGAAACACATGGTGATGAGGTCATATGGCAAGATGGTATAGGACAGTTTCTGTGTCTGATCAACTGGAAATGAATTTGAAACTATTACTGCTGAAGAATAATTTCATCATGCAAAAAGAGTGGGATTTTATTTTTGTGCTGATAATAGAACATGCAGTTTGAGGGAGTGGGATGCTGTCATCTGGTTCAGTCAAAAAAAACCCACAAACATGTGTGATGAGTGTTACATTGCTAGGCTTAGGTATTTTTAATAGCTAAGCCAGCAGCATTCCTTTGACATTGAGGAGTTAAAATAGTGCCTTCAGGGTAACTTTGTCCAGAAGTTGTTTGTAGATGCTTCAGTTAGGAAAATGTCAGCTGAATTTTCTTTTTGTCTGCAGGTTGCCTTGCAAAATGGCATGGAGCGTGTGCAGTTGTTTTTCTTGAAGAACAAGTGCCGTTTGCCTCTCAATCCCAGTCTTGTGGCAAAAGAGTTAAATATTAAGGTACTGCATATTCAGGGTTTCAAAACCCCTTTGTAAAAATTACATCTAGGTAAAGCTTTTACAAATGAAAAAAAATCACTTCAAGTGCTTGAAAGCTCTTTGTGCCTTGGAAATGGGGTTTGATCAAAAATGCTGATTGAGTGAGGCAGCAAAATTCACTGAGCAAAGATAAAATGTGTACAAATACAGTGTAAAACCAACAAAGGCACTTGTATTAAAAAATATAGACATATATCTGTAATAATTAATGACATCCTCAGACCCCTATCTCCTGAGACCAGCAATCCTGGTTATAGCAAAGCAGGAGACTGCTCAGAGTGCGTGAAAAAATCCTGTGTGCATTAGTAATCAAAAGAGGAAATTGACCAAGAATATAAAGTTCAAGCAGTGAGTAATACTGTGAAACACATGAAGCTACCTGTTACTGATTGTGTCCAGAGATGCTGGAGAGGGAGGCAGTAGCTTTATTTTATTGTGAAAGTCCAGCAAGTGATAATGTAGGAGAAGCAGGTAAATTATTTTTCCAGAACTCTGCAAGGTTTGACAATATCTGCTCGACCACAGTCTTGATTATATCATCATGCATGACTGAAAGCCTAAAGGTTTGTTAACGCTTGAGCTGATCCTGTGTTTGACAGACAGCTCATCTCGCTTTCCTTCGCTACTGTAACTATTCAATCATGAGCAGGGATTGAAAGCAGATAAATGAGAAGATACTGTAAAACACAAAAATACACGTTTTTAATACATCTTCTAGGTTTCAAAAGAAAGCTGCTGATAAAATATTTATTCATGTTTTATTCACTCTTCCCTTCAGAATGTATAAAACATTGCTGTGCAGCACTGTTGGCTTTTGTACAAGAATTCAACAAATAACAGCCAAAGGGCTCGTTATTCAAAGGCAGCACGTATTCACCACGATTGAAATGTTAAAGGTCTGAATAGACACATTGTGTGTCAAACCTGCTTATTGTCAGAATGTCTTGTTTTCTGGGCTAGCAGGAATAGTCCTTTCTCACCATTGACACTAATCTACTTGCAGGCCTGTTCTTTCTTCAGCTCCAATGCAGTACCACTCAAAGTTGCACTGATAAATGCAGACCCGCTGGGAGAAGAAATTAATGTGATGTTTAAGGTAGGCCTTACATGTGTATTGGAGAAAAGAATGATAATCACTCATTTCATTGGTCTCAATTAATTTTATCATAGACCAATAAGCTTAGTCATTCTGTGAGTTTGCTCCTGTGTATCTAGAAAGCAACATGTGAACAGGCCATAATACAAAAAATAGATCGCATGTGAAAGTTTAATTGTAGCCTGTTTCTCTTTTAAGTTTACTGTGTCACTGGCTAACTTTTATTTTTCTATTTAAGGTTGGAGAAGATCTGAGACAAGATATGTTGGCTTTACAGATGATTAAGATCATGGATAAGATCTGGCTGCAGGAGGGGCTGGATCTAAGGATGGTTATCTTCAAGTGTCTCTCAACTGGAAAAGACAGAGGTGCTGCCTTTGATCTTTGCTCCCCCCTTCAATTTCTTGTCACACTGATAGTGAAAAACCTCTGGGCAGAAGTGCCAAGGAACAGTGCCACTGCAAGGAACTTCAGTACTTGAGAGTATAATAAGTTATATTGTTCTGAATTTCCTGATGGCTGAGTGGCATCCAAATGGGTTTCTTCTCTTCAGCATTGTGTTGTCAATGAACACTGGGACCAACATACAGTGATAAAAGCTAAGGTTGCTCTTGATGCTCTTACTGCAACACAAGAAAATAGTGATGCTATAGCAGTCCTTATTCTGAAAGTTTAATTGGGGTGAAAGCATTCCAATACAAATCAAAATGCTGAAGTGTTTTGAATCTGCTGCAGTTGAGACAGGGAGTATCATTCTTGTACTGAAATGTGCAAAAAGAAGAGTTTTAAGCAGCCCTTGCCATGCACACACACTGTCCCCCAGAGTTAGTGTCATGCTGGTGAAAGTTCCTTGGCAATACGAGGCTGTCTCTGGGGTTGGAAAGTAGGTCCCAGAACTCTGAGTGCAAATACTGCCCTGCACCTTGAACATGCTGTTTGCTAGTTTTAGCTAATTCTCTACAACTAGCCAATAGAAACCAAAGTTATTTAAGAGGATAAACAATAACTTAAGTATTTCTTCAGTCAGATGAACAGCATGACCACAACTCTTCAATACATGGAAAAGATGGAAGTCTAGGTTGGCAAAACTAAGCAAAAAGCTTCTATTTATGTAAGACTTGCTTTTTAGAGAAACAGATGGCTTTTCCTCCTACTCTGAATGATGATTTATGTAGCTTTTTTTTTTCTTGTTGCTAGTATTAGTGTCCTTAATGTACTCAAAAGATTAAAGGGGAAAAGTAAAATGGATGTAAATTACAGATGTACCTTTAGTAACTCTTGCCAAGATACAAGTGAAATTCTGTTAATCAACTTAATGTTTTCATTTTATGATTTAACTATATGAATATTTTTAGTAAATTACATTTCCAAAGTAAGGTCACATATAAAGAAAGCCCACTCTCTGGTCTGTTTCAACACTTGACAGTAGATAAATTTGCTGGATTATTTCACTGTCAGAATTGTCAGCATCAAAGTATTTTGCCCAAGTTAGACTAATAGGAGTTTATGTGATAGAAACTAATTCAAAGTATAGCTTCAGTGTGCATTCTAGCAACTGTAACTGGTTGTAGTAAAGTAAGCTAAGTTGGATTGCTACATGTGTTTCATGGTTTACTTTGTAACATAGTCTGTGGCAATGCTTAGGGGTCTAACGGGATTGTTTTTACACCTTACTGGGTTTTGAAGGAGGTTGGTCTAAGACTGTAAGATTCATCATCGTTAGGAAAGTTTCTACCGAATAATAAAAATGCAGCATAACTTAAGGAGATCGCTAAATACACTTCATTTTATTCTATATCAAGGCATGGTAGAGCTTGTTCCTGCTTCAGATACACTTAGGAAAATTCAAGTGGAATATGGAGTGACGGGTTCTTTTAAGGACAAGCCCCTGGCTGAATGGTTGCGGAAGTATAATCCTACAGAGGAGGAGTATGAAAAGGTAACTTTTCAGCACTGGGGGTTTTTTTAAGGCCTTTTAAAAGAGCTAAGTACAATCTGGTTAACAAATGAAATTCATATTCCGGGTCATCCATTGAAATTTTTGGTTTGTATACTTAAGAGAATTTTTTTCTGGACTTGAAAAAGAGCAAATTGAAATCCTCCCCAATAAAAAGGAGCCAGATGGATTCTCAGGGTTCTCATCAAGAGTTTTTATTGGATATAGAAAAATGTACTTTAAATTTAAGAGAAGGGGGAAGAGTGGCCTCTCTTAATTGTAGTTCAGGAGCAGTGGGCCTCTTCTTGTACACCTGAGATTCAAAAAATTAAAATGTTTTTTTGAACTACAATGCCATTACAATACATTGGAAATACAAGTCTTATACCCTTTTCTTTGTTAACATAGTTTTGTGATGTCTTCTACTCCTCTTTTCTCTTTCATTTATTTAAAAAATAAAATAACCATTTTTGCTGGAGAGCAGGATATCAAGAGATTTTGGCAAAGCTAACTGTTTGAGGAATAGTATTTGGGGAAAAGAAAAAAGCAAATTTAGGGTCTGTTTTGCTTGGGTTGGATTTTGCACTCATAGAGATTGACTATTGCAAACATAAATTATGTTTTTCCACTAATATTTGATCTCAATTCACTTATTTTCTCTCCCTTCCAGGCTTCAGAAAACTTCATCTACTCTTGTGCAGGATGCTGTGTAGCCACTTACGTCCTGGGAATCTGTGACCGCCACAACGATAACATAATGCTCCGGAACACCGGGCACATGTTTCACATCGACTTTGGAAAGTTTTTGGGACATGCACAAATGTTTGGTAGCTTTAAAAGGTATTTTCTGTACCTAAGCAATGTAGAGACTGAAGTGATTTTCTTTTCAAGTGTTGCTCTGGGAGATCTGCTGTAGGCCCAGTACCATGTGAATGTGCTGTGTAACCTGGGGCAGCACTTGGGAGAGGATCCCAGCCTAAACCCATGAAAGGGCATTAATGGAATATTTAATATCATTACCTCAGGGTGGGGATGGAGGGCAGCAGGAAACACATGGCATTGAAGAGACCTTATAATGAACTCACAATTCTTGCTTTTTGAACAGGGATCGAGCTCCTTTCGTGCTGACATCAGATATGGCCTATGTCATTAATGGTGGGGAAAAACCCACAATTCGCTTTCAGCTGTTTGTGGATCTCTGTTGCCAGGCTTACAACTTGATAAGGAAACATGCCAGCCTCTTCCTTAACCTACTTTCATTGGTAATCATTTTTCACATTCAATTGAAAATTGATAGATCTGTCATGCTGAGTTGTATTAAAAACTATGCTTTTTATGCTGCAGAAATTCCTAATGCAGGCTCTTTTTAAAAGCCAGAAACATCTGATGTACTTTTTGGGAAGCTTTATTTGAAATCTTTTAAGCTTTTTTTACTGCCTACCTCTTTCTTGAAAATTTAAAACTAATACCCTACCGCAAATTGCACTGTGAAGAGTTTTTAGCTGCTTTCAATTCAGCAGAAATAGTGAATGACTGCTGATTATAAGTAATTGTTGTCTATTTGCTGTTAGTATTTAGCAATTTAGTGTAGCTACAAGTGAATTTGAGGGTCTAAGTCTTAATAATTTCAGTAAAAAATCATACTGGGTTTGTTGCATTAAAGCTAAATTTCATTTCTTTGTAGATGCTTTCTTCTGGGTTACCAGAACTAAGTGGGATTCAAGACTTGAAGTATGTCCAGGATGCTCTCCAGCCCCAAACAACAGATGCAGAAGCCACCATTTTCTTTACGAGGTACTGGATAAGGGAAAACTGAAATATCTCCTAGTATCATTCTCTTAATGGGAGATTTCTGATAGGAAAAATGTACTAGGGATGGTCACAAATGTGTCTGTACAAGTTGAACAGTTACACTGTACAATCAAAAAATATCAGTTAGCTATGTAAGTAAGATCAATTCCATATAAGGGTAATGCTTGTGCTAAAATACCATGCAGATTTTAGGGATGACCTTGTGTGAAAAATTAGATTAAAGTGCTGAGAGTAATTCTGTCTGGCTGTTTAACACTTACATTTTGAGTACATCCTAAATAGTTTAATAGCAGAATATAGGACAGAAAGCATTGTAGAGAAGTTCTCTCTTGGAGAAGTGCTTTTGCACACTGGAGAGGGAGGGATGATGCCCCAGTCTAAGTGGAGGAGTGCATGCAGTGTAACTGAGATGTTGCTACGTGTTAGAAAAATGTTACTGTACTTCAGATACACTGGGGAATCTGTAGAAAAGTTTTGGTAGGAAGGAACCTTTAAAGGTCATCTAAGACCAATCCACTTGCAATGAGCAGGGACATCCTCAACTAGATGAACTTCCTCAGAGACCTGTCCCAACATCTACATCATCTCTGGGCAACCTGTCTGGTGTTTCACCACTCTTTCTGTAAAAAGATCTTATTTCTAGTCTGGGTCTGTCCTCATATGCTTCGTCCCTTGTCCTCTCACAACAGGTCCTGCTAAAAAGTTTGTCCCATCTTTTGTGTAAGTTCCCTTTAAGTAGGAATGGCCTCCCCATGAAAGGCCACAATAAGATCTCCCCAGAGCCTTCTCCAGTCTGAGCAATCCCCATTCTCTCAGACTGTTCTCACAGGAGAGGTGTTCATCCTTTTGACAATTTCTGTTGCCCTCCTCTGGACCTGCTCCAACAGGTCTGTGTCTTGCCAGGGCTCCAGAGTTGGATGCATATCTGGAAAGCCTTCACATCTTCAATTAAAAGCTATTCCAAAGTTTGGATACAGAGTCTTCTATTAAATCTTAATATGATACTATCTAAATAGCCCATTGATCACTGTTAAAAACCTTTCCTTTGTCAGTAGAGAAGCAGAGTTTGTTTTCTTAGACTTCAGTCTGACGCATTGACAGAACCACTTTTGTGTGTTTTGACCTTTTCTTTTTCTAGACTGATCGAATCCAGTCTGGGAAGTGTTGCCACAAAGTTCAATTTCTTCATTCACAACTTGGCTCAGCTGCGTTTCTCAGGTCTGCCTTCTAATGATGAGCCCATCCTGTCGTTTTCTGCTAAAACCTATTCTCTCAAACAAGATGGCCGAATCAAGCAAGTGTCTGTGTTTACGTATCAGAAGAGATACAACCCAGATAAACATTACGTAAGTATGTGGGAGCTGTTTCCACTCAGGGAGGATAATGGTGTATTTTCTTCCAACAAGGCACAGCAGGGACAGCTGACCAGAACCAGCCAGAGGGATGTTCCACAGTGTATAACGTCGCTGTCAGCAATAAAAACTGGGGGTACAGGAAGAAAGCAGGAGACAGGACAGGGTTGTCTTCCAGTGTGGCTGTTTGGGAACTGTCTGAGCATGGATCTGCCTGTGGGCTGTGGTGGTTGTCTTGCGTCACCTTCCCTCCCCAGAACTGTCTTTACCTCAGCCCACAAATCTTCTCACTCTTGCTCTTGTTCTCCCTACTGTCCCACTGGTGAGGGGGTGGGAGTGAGCAAGCAGCTGTGTGGGTGCTGAGCTGCTGGCCAGGGTAAACCAGCAACAGCACTGCTAGAGTACAGACTGGCATTTCTAGCATCCCATAATATCCTTCAAAATGAAAACACCTCTTGAAAAGCGTCTAGAAGGAAGTAGAAAGGGTGGAAGTAGTGTTGGTGGAGATGATTTTAAAATACAGGAATTTGAGTCATGCTGATGGGCTTTTATATAGCTGCCTTCTCTAAAATGGCTCCTGCCTCAGTAGGAGTTATAAAATCAGACTCTTTGCTTTTGGTCTGAGCTTAAAGTTAAAATTCCTCCTAAGTAACAGCATTGTTTCCTATACTAATGCACTTACACTCTTAGTCTTACTAGAGGCATCAACCATTGCAATTTGCACTCAGGACTTTAATAAACCTGGATTACACTTTGAGACTTAATGTTTGTATTCCTATGCAGATGTGCAACCTTCAAAGTTTTTTAGTTGTTTAATTTCTCTACTGTTATTTGCTGGGCTGGAGTAATCAGCTCAAGTTACATACAAAAAGTCCTGAACTTTTTTATAAAGTGAGCTATATTGATAGCTGCTGATGTACATCTCTTTCCAAGCTGTGTTTGCTTTGCTATAAATGTCTTAATCTGGTAAGACACCAGCAAGGAAGGTAGAACAAATCTGACTAATGCTGGAAGTGAGGAGCTTTGTACTGAATCACTGTATAATAAATGTATTTGAGTATTTTTCGTCTAAGCCAGAACAGCCTTGCCTCTTCCAAGAAACTGTTAGGATGGTCTAGATTCTGTCTAGATTTTTAAAGTTAAATTATATGTTTAACTCCTCTACCCATAAAATGAGGCCACTGAACTGAATTTTGTGTGCAGCTCTCAAAATTCATTTCCCTTCAATAATGTGAATGTATCCTGGGACTGTACCCACAATACCTTAAAAAATTCTTTTTGTATAATGCAGTGCACTTGCATCCTCCCACCAAATTATTCCTTTAAAAGTGGAATCCTTGAGAATCAAGGAGAAAAAAATACACCTGAAAGGTCCTGTGGTAGTTTTTGCCCCACAGATACATGTCTCAGTGGAATCCTGCACCAGTGTTAACATCTTGTGTACCTGGTATGAACTTCCAATGAGGCTTCAAAGGGACAGTGTGCACCGCTCAGCCTTACCTACCTTCATCATCCTCCTCTCGGCTCTGGCTCTACTTTTTGGGAAGATCATGTGATGTTACTTTGCAGTAAGGGCTATTTATAATTCCAACTCTACTATGAAATGCAAATGGTGGAATAAGGGATCTAATAATGGGATACGTATTCAGGAGAAGGATTACTGTAGGAGAAAGTGTTGATTGTGAAGACAATTATGTTGTTAAGTCACTTTATAATATTTTTATATAAACTAATTTATTTTTGTGTTTTTGGCAGATCTATGTCGTGAGAGTTTTGAGAGAAGGGCAAGTTGAGCCAACGTTTGTCTTCCGAACATTTGATGAGTTCCAGGAGCTCCACAACAAACTTGGCATTCTCTTTCCTCTTTGGAAGTTACCAGGGTATGTTCCTAACTCACTCATCACTGTTACAAAAGCAACAGAACTGCTCCCAGCTGGGTGGAGGAAGAAATAGCTTGAAATGGGGAAAAAACTGCTGAGGGGCAAACTGGATCTCAAAGTTGGCAATTAAGGGAGAAAACAGTTGTCTCAGTTTTAAGGAGGAGATCGAGAGGAGCATCTCAGTGTTGTGGTCTGTGTGTCATATCACATATAATAATTACCTATAAATATTTCCTTGCCTTTCTGGAGTGGCATGACTTACTGACATCCTGTGTTTCCACTTTGGATTGGCAAAAAAAAAAAAAATTATGTCAGCACTTCAGGATGGAAATGACACATCCTACTGTACTTACTTCTGATAAATTAACTGAAAACTCTGTGTTGTTCTTCTCACGTAGCTTTCCTAATAAGATGGTTCTGGGAAGAACACATATCAAAGATGTAGCAGCCAAAAGAAAAGTGGAGCTCAATAGCTATATACAGAGCCTGATGAACAGCTCTCCAGAGGTGGCAGAAGTGAGTACACATAATTTAAATCAAATGCTAAGTTTTCAAGTTTTGGCACTTTTTAACAGTTAAACTAACATGTAACATTTCTTCCAAATTTAGTGTGATCTTGTTTATACTTTTTTCCATCCGTTACTTCGTGATGACAAAGTGGAAGGAATAGATGGAATAGCCAGACCTGCAGGTAAGAGATGTTTATAAATTGGATGATATAGTACTGCACATTTACAGTGTGAATCTTTGAAGTCTTTTTTAGTTAACTGTAGTTTTCTCTCATTGAAAACTGCATCACTGTCTTTCCAAACGTGCCTACATAGAGTTTCAAGGACATACATACCAAAAATTATAATAGTGTGTGTGATCACTTGGACTTGTTTATGGTTTGACTAAATTATTCAGGTTTTCACTCTAAACCTCCAAGCTGGTTCTTGCAAGAGAATGCAAAAACCTTTAAAGCTTGTAGCCTTGCTCCTGTTAGGGATCTAGAAATAAAATCAGGAACTGAACTTGGTCTAAGGCTTGTATTTTTTCCCATATGTGGTAAGTCAGTGTAGTAGTGATGAAAATGTACCCATATTACAGAAGAAATAATTGTCTGTTATTTCAGATACAAGTCCATCCAGTCCTACCTCAGGCAAAGTGGGAGGAGAAGTGAAGCTATCCATATCCTATAGAAATAGCACTCTATTTATCATGGTGATGCACATCAAAGACCTGGTAAGTAGGAGATACTGCTCTCACTGCCAAAAACTCCATTTTCTCAATTACTGTCTTGACTTTGATGCGGGAATGATGAAACTCTGTTTTCCTCTAAATTTTCCAACTGCCAGCTTAACTAACGGTTGCTTTTGATTAGCTTGATTACAAAGTCTAGACACTTGAAAATAAATATGCAAACAGTTATGCACTAACTAGTGTTCTAACTTTTCTTGTTTCTTTGGCTGTAGGTTACAGAAGATGGTGCAGATCCAAATCCCTATGTGAAAACTTACTTACTTCCAGACACGCACAAAACATCCAAACGCAAAACCAAAATCTCCCGGAAGACAAGAAACCCAACTTTCAATGAAATGGCAAGTTAAAATTTATGTGACAACTTTCTATAGCCTGCTATAAGCTCTTATTCTAAGCAGTAATTAGAGTATTCTCTAGAAAGATCTGTGTATATGTATAAACAGAAAAGGAACTGTTTTCAAAAATTTTGTGCCCTGTTTAAATATAATGCAACTGAGTTAGGTCAGTGTGCTATTACAAGTAAGCAGAAATTTCTCAGACTGACTCGGAGGAGTGATGTGGAGAAGGTAAAGAGTCTTAAACTAAAAATCCCCCTGCCCTGGATTCACTGACTCATAATGTGGAGAAAAATTAATTCAGAAATCTTGGCGTGTACTTCAGTGAAAAAACACCAGTCCTTTTAAACACTTAACATTGAGAGCATGAAGTAAAATAGGCATGTCCTTCAGCCCATTGTCTGAGAAAGGGACGCACTGAATGGTCACAGTGTCCAGTGCAGGTGTCTGTCAGTGGCTGGGCAGTCAGAGGAAAGGGCAGCCTGGGTCATTTCTTTTGGCTAACCAGAAAATTCTTGGCTTCTCGCCTTCTAGCTTGTGTACAGTGGATACAGCAAGGAGACACTGAAACAGAGGGAGCTCCAGTTAAGTGTGCTCAGTGCAGAATCGTTACGTGAGAACTTCTTCCTGGGTGGAATTACACTCCCACTGAAGGACTTCAACCTGAGCAAGGAGACTGTTAACTGGTATCGACTGACTGCTGTACCCTACCTGTGAACTCAGTCACACCACAGCAGTTGGACTGTGCACTTGTGCTTTGTGCATCTTCCTACTTGAAGATAACCTGTACATCTTAACACGAGAGACTCTCCATTTCAACAGATACGTTGGACCAATGTTCAGGTAGCCTAATTTGGAGGATTGCGAAAAAACCTGGTTTATACCCGTGTGATGTTATCAAAGCATCATTTGGAAACATTTAAGAGTTATGGGTAAAGGAAGGGGTTTTTAAACCATCAGTGAAAGTGAGATGAGCATTTTGACCTTGCTGGTTGGTTGAACCATAACTCAACCATCAGGCCTGTGGATGCAGTGCATTTTCGCTTTTAATTTGTTGCCACTGTTGTGTCATCCATGACATGATGCTGGAGAACATCAAAGAAATTGCATATTTGAGGACTACATTCCCACTACTAATGAGACACCACAGAAACAGTGACACAGATAAAATTTTGGTGGCTGCATATACACCTATAGAAATGAAGGTTGAAGGGCTGGAGAAATTCCTTAGCATTACATCTAGTCCCAGATTCGTGCTTCTCTGAGACTTATTGGAGTGAGTGCCAATAGTGGAAGTTGTAAATAATGGTGCCTTATAATTCAAATGCTTATCTTTTACCTCATTTCTGGTATTTAAATATGTATACATATTAACTTTCAGCTCCTTATATGGGGGAACATTGTCATATTTGATACCTTGCAGGTCCTATTGGGAGCCTTTTCCCAGGATTTACAGGATTTGTGTTATTTACAAATAGCATCACTTATACTGATCTTCACAATTTGTTCAACTTAAATACGTTTTTTTTTTCTACTCCATCTTCTACCCATGGTCTCCAAAAATTGAATGAAGACTGGCTGAATGTGGTACCGTAGGAAATGTGCCCAGCTTCTCAGTGGGGGGTTTTGTTGTAATTTCTAGAACTCTTCAATACTGCAGTGATTAAGTGTGGAACAGATTGAAACACTAATCCAAAGTGGCATTTGCATCTGTCATTCCAGGGAAAGGGTGGCCTCTAGTTGAAAAGCATCACTGTTGGATGAATTGCAGGCCAGAAATTGAGAGAGGCCAGCTTAGAGAGAGGAACTTGACTATTTTTTTTTTCCTTTAGCAGTTGACAGCAGTACTGTTTCTCAGTCCCCAGTAAGAACTACTCCCACTAAAATACTTAATTCCAAGGAAGATTAGATTTGAATATATTGTGACAGTGGAATGCAATGTCACTGTCTCCCATTAATACCACTGGTTACTTAATTAGGCCTTTCTGCACTACAGGTGTCACCTTTTTGTTCACCTTATTTGGGGTTTAGGATGTTCATGTTCTGTGTAAACAAAGCTCTAAAGTTGCACACTTCTTTAGTACGAAATCTTGAAGCAAACTTTTAAAGTGAAATATGCAACTATGAATGGGGACACAATACAGGGAAAGCCTTCTATCTGCCCAACACTAAAAACCCATTTTATAATCCAATTTTCCTTCCCCTGCTATTGACCAATCTCCCTTCAATACAGAAGAGAGAAGTAAACTTGAATCTCCTGGTGCCTAAAAAATTCACGGTCCAATTTCATAGGAATTATTGCAATTAAAAAGCTAATGATATCTTGAATGTTAGAAACTGGGCCAATACTAATGGGCGCTAACAAATCCCAGTTGTAGTAGGCATCCTCTGCATATTTTTCATTTAGTATATAGCCTGTAAATAATAAACTGTGTAACTAACTAGATATATTTCCTGCTCACTTGATGCTTTTGAGACTTACTCCATTCCATCATTAGAATCACAAGTCACTGAAACACAGGAAAGTAGACTACTGTTTTTGTGAAACGTTCCATTGTGAAATAAAGTGAAAGCAATATGGACTGCCTTTTTTGCAGTTTGCTATTAAAGCACAGTGTCTTACAGCACAAAATACAATTAAACTAAAATCATTTAAAAAATGATTTGCAGTTTTAACAGTTGTCTGGACTGAAGAAAAAAAAAAAAGTATAGTACTGTATTATTGTTAGCACATGTCCTGACTTCTGATTTAATCTTCTTCATAGCTTAACTCATTTTGTGCCTTTCCCTTCCTTATCAAAATCGTCACTGGCTGGAGCTTTTTATAGTCATGGATTTTATGTTGTCTATGGGATTTGGCCTTGGCCTCTCCTCACGTGTAGAGGACCAGCACCAAGCTTGCACCTCTTTGCACTATTCTCAATTACAAAAAACCTGATTTTTGCAATAAGAATTTACCATACTACATAGAAAAACCAAGATGGATGTGAAAGAGGGAAACATTTGATTGGGATGGAATTTACCAATATGCTAAGTAGCTTGAAAATGTAGTTTTAACAGCTTTTTATATCTTGTTTAATGAAAAGAAAAAAAATCTTTTATGCACCGTTTGACCTGCAGCCAGAAATGTAATTGTCCCTCTAGACCTTGTGTTGGTATCTGAGAGCAGCAGCTTGCGCTAGGACCTCTTCCTCTACTAACCTCCAACTTTGCACTGAACTTTTTATTACTGCCTTTGTACGACCTACAGCTGCCTGTCTCCGGACGCATGTGCGACCTTTGGTAAACGCTCTTTTCTCTGTTTTTACAAGTGTAGGGTTGTGTAGAACCCCCCCGTCACCTGCCTTAAGGCCGGGGCTGTCCTGGGGCCCGCCGTGTCCCCCCTTCCCGGGCACCGGAGGGCGGCGAGAGTAGGGCGCCTCCCTCCGTCTGTGTATCTCTGAGAACCAAATACTTTAATGAACGATAATAAAGATGTACAATACGGCCCCGCGTCGGGCGGGCTGGCCGTGACTCCCTAACTCTCCTGTACGTACATTAAACACTATTCTGGAATAAAACCCAACGCGTGGCCGGCTCTGTGATGGGAAGGGGCGGGGCGGCTGAGGGGGCGCGCGCCGCGCGGGTCGGGAGTCGCTGATTGGCTGGCGGGGCCGGAGGCGGGGCCGGGGGCGGGGCCGGCGCTTCCTGCGGAAGCGGGCGGGCGGGGCCGCTCCTTCTCCCCGCTCTGCTCTGCCGCCATCATGGGTCGCATGCACGCTCCGGGGTGAGCCGCGGGGCCGGGGCCGGGGCCGCGCTCGGTGGGCGGCCCGGGGCTCCTCAGGGGCATCGAGGGGCCCCGCGAACCGGGCCGGGGCCGGGAAGGATGCAGCGGGAGCGCCCCGGCGCGTGTGGGGATGGCGAGGGAGAGGCGCGCGGCCGTGTGGACATGGCGGCGGGGTGGGGGAGGCTCGAGTCCCTCAGCTCGGCCTCTGAGTGTGTGATGTGCTTCTCCCCGCAGAAAGGGCCTGTCCCAGTCGGCCTTGCCCTACAGGCGCAGCGTGCCCACGGTGAGTACCTTCCCCAGAACCCCCCCGGCCCCGTGCGCGCTCCGGGACGCACAGCGCGGCTCGCGGTGCCCACGGCGGGAAGGAAAACGAGATCTGGAGTGTTTTACGTCATCGCTTTCAAATTGTGGCCTGTGTAAATGCTTGCTTGGCGTGTGATGGAACAGGCTTCCCGAAGAGATCGTGGCGTCTCCCTCTATGGAAGTATTGGAAACCCACCTGGATGCGCTCCTCTGTAATCTGCTCTAGGGCAGGGGGTTGGATTAGATGATCTCCAGAAGTTTCTCAACCCTAAAAATTCTGTGTTTCTGAGATGATCCTTAGTATACTGAGGAAGCAAGTGTTGTTTCCTGTCCAGATGGTTCGTTTGGCAAGGAAGTCTCTTTTCATCTTACCTTTTTCTGTTTAAGTATTTCTTCAAATACTTAGAGTCTGTATGCCGATAATTCCTAAAGATTGAATCATTGTATTCGCACTCGAGTTTGCAATTGTAGAGTAAATCGATTGCCTTCAAAAATATTTGCAACTGATTTGTTGGTCAGGGGACTAAACGAGGTAGTTTTGGTGTGCTCTTAGTTCTTTCAAGGGTACTTCCATTTAAAATGGCTTTCTCCGTCCTCCTTTGTAAGATCATTTCTTGGAGGATCTGTTTGTTGGCAGAACAATTTATGGTGCATGTGGAAAAGCATGGAGTAAAAACGAGGGAAATGAGAACATAAACACAAAATCTGAAATTAAATAGATACAATTAAAAGTAAGGTAATATGAAGCTGCTTGAAGTACTGCTGATGGTTGAATAGTGCAATAACAATTAGCATCAAATGCTATATTGTTTTTTAAAAATCCTGTGGCGATTTTTTGCTTAAATTTATTTATATTTTGTCATAAATTGTGATCTTTAGAGCACTTCCATGTTTGTTTTTCCTGTGCTTTTCTGTTTCATACTGTGACAGTACTAAAAAGTTTAAAAAAAAAAAATCAGGAGCTGCTGTAGCTCATGGAAAGTCAGGATAACATAGCTTGTTGGTGTTGCTTTCCTATTAATAATTATGGAAGCAGTGGCTTTTTCTGTACTCTTTAACATAAAATTAATAGAAAAGTCACAGTTCTATCTTGGTATGTTCATTTTTTAATTATTGGTGTACTTAAAGTCCGATTTTTCACTTGTCTGTGTAGGTACTTTAGTGAGAGGTGGCCAAATGGTCTCAGTTTTGTATTTGTCAAAGGACCTAGGTAAAGAATTCCTTCCCAAGGGCAGTGTCTGTAACATTGGGTTTGTGCTTTTGGTGTGACAGTTAAAGTGAAATGATGATAAAACAGTTGGTTGGGGCCTTTATGGAGTTTTTTAAGTGGAGACTCATCTTTACCTCTGCCTTCCCCCATGACATTTCATTAGCACTATAGGTTTATTATATGCTTAAAAATAAAAAGTGCAGTTTTACTTCTTGATTGTTTTTTCAAGCATTACAAAGTATTTCTACCATTTATTAAATTCATGTAGCTTGCCTGTGCCTCTGTATTAAGTAGTTGTTAATCAGTTGGCCTTTTTTCCCTAATTTTCTTTAGTGGCTGAAGCTTACTTCTGATGATGTAAAGGAACAGATCTACAAGTTGGCTAAAAAAGGCCTGACTCCCTCCCAAATTGGTAAGGGTTATAAACTGCTCCTGAATGGGGACAAACCCACATCTTCTAACTGTAATATTGTAATTAATCCTTCAGCATATATTAATGACATGCTAAGAGAACAGAAGTGTTTCTGATGTTCACTGTGGATACCACTGAGAGTCCTAGGATAATATCCTGCCACAAGGATCAGCAAGTCCAGCCCTGGGGCATTATGTGTGTTGTTTTTGCAGGGAGCATGTCTGGTGAGGCAGTGGGTTGGTTTTTGGTTTTTTTTTTCCCAAGTGGAAGACTTAAGGCATCTGTTTCATCTTACAGCCTGTCCTTAGGAATGGCCACTAGTAGGTGTCCCAGGGAAGTTTGGTGTGCCCAGTTTCCTGGAGGAAATTTTCCAGTCCCAGCAGCCCTGTGGGGGTTACTGGGTGTACTGGGCCAGGCTCTGCAGCTGCAGCACGGACTGGTGCTGGGGTTTGAACCCTTCCAGAGCTGAAGTGTTGCACGACACAGCTTTATATGGTCATGACCTATCTATGCAGTGTAAGGAGGGGCTTTTAATGTAAAGGAATTTTTTTATTTCCTTAATCCTCAAAGCAGTATTAATTTGTTCTAGAGGGATCAATAGAGTGATGGAAGACATTGCTTTAAGAGTTCTGTGAAAATTTTCCAGTTGTATTGGAAAAGATGAGCACCTCATGTGTGACCTGCCTAAGCATTAGGGGGGAGTCAGTTGTCTTTTAAATGTTCCCAGATAAAGTGTTTCAGCTTCTGTAAGTTGTATTTTCCTCACTCGTTGTCTACCATTTCTTCAGTTGCCACTAGAAAGGCTTTTAACTTGGAGAAGACATTTTTTTGGGTAGTTTTAACTGTAAGGTCAGTTTCACAAGATTTGTTAGTGTACCTTTGTTCTTTTCAGTGTAAGATGTTGGTGTTTGTTTCAGGCGTGATCCTGAGGGATTCCCACGGTGTTGCCCAGGTTCGCTTTGTTACTGGCAACAAGATTCTGAGGATCCTTAAATCAAAGGGACTGGCCCCAGACCTCCCAGAGGATCTTTATCACTTGATCAAGAAAGCAGTTGCTGTTCGCAAGCATCTTGAGAGAAACAGAAAGGTGAGTGCCCCTTTAATTAGATAACTCAGTGTCTGTGACTTTCAACTAGGCAGCTGTTCTTTTACAGTGTGACAAAGCAAAGACTCTTTGTGTGCTGTTAGCCTCCCTCTGAGTAACTTCTGAGGCTGGGGAGGCATTTTGATCAAGGAGAATGGTCTTTGTGAAAAGAATTCTATGTTCAAACCATGTATTTCTAGTCCTGCTCTGACTTTAGTAAAGCTTTGGTAAGGGAAATGTGAGGTTCTTAGCAGTAGCTGTGGATTATTTGCTTTACTGCAACTCATCTGAATTCTACTTTGAGAAGTCCAAGCAGCTGTAACCTTGGGGGTTTAATGTAACTTTGTGTTCCAGGACAAAGATGCCAAGTTCCGCCTGATCCTCATTGAGAGCAGGATCCATAGGCTGGCTCGCTACTACAAAACCAAGAGGGTGCTGCCACCCAACTGGAAGTAGTAAGTCTTCTCCTGCATTCCTCCTGGCACTGTAGACTGCAAAGTCTTGTAAACTCTGCTGGGGCTGTTATTCAGAGGGTGAAGAGTGCATTGTGATAGGTGTGGCTCACACACCAGGCAGCAGAGAACAAGTATTTTCATAAATAATCAACTGAAAGATCAGTGAAACTTACACCTGGGTAAAATGACTGTTGTAACTCTTGGATAAAAAATACGGTCCCAGCAAATGAAGTCACTACCAGGCAATTTTTATAACACGCTTTAAACTGTGTTCTTGGTTCTCAGGTACTTTTATAGTTCATGTCACTTACAAAGCTTAGTGAGAAATGGCTTAGTAGCTGTGACAAAAAGGAAAGTAACTTGTAGCTTTTCTCTAGGAGAGGCAACCACCATAGAATTCCCATAGATGTTAGGATTAGCCTTGTTTCTGTGAGGAGACTCAAGTGCAGTTAGCCTGGTTTTTAGAGATGGGGTTTTGTGCTTTCACCCTAGGATTTTTTATTGTAAAAGGAGTAGTAAAATCTTAGGCCATAAAATTTTTAAATAGTGATTTAGCTGCTGGTGGTAGTTAACTGGTAGATAAAACTTTCAACTGAAGCTTTGTTTTTTGATAACTAACACATTTTTGAAAAACTGCCTCTGCAATTAATATTTCTCTCTTTTTCCTATTCTCTCTTTTTAGTGAATCATCGACAGCTTCTGCCCTGGTCGCATAAGAGCTGGCTGTGACTTACTGAAAGAATAAATTTTCTTTACCTGAGTTTGTGTTGTCTCTAAATGATTGGTGTCTTAGAAGCTTCTGCTTCTTTTAAGAAGCTGCATGTAAGCAGGACCTTTTCCAGGTGGAGCAGGCAGGTGGCTGTGGTTTCTGTATCGCTGCCCTGCAGTATCAAATCTGGGTCCTGGTTGTTGCAGTGCTACACCAGCTGGATGTTGGTGTCTGTGCTCAAACTGGTTTGCTTTTTTGTTACCTGAAAGCCTCAAGTTAGTGAAGTGCCCTGTTCATTCACTGCAAATGTGTTTTATTCATGTGGGGCTGTGCCTCAGGTGTCCTGCAGAAGAACTGGGGGGAGAAAGCAGTGACAGCAGGAAGATTTGGAAACAGAAATTGCACAAGGGGTTATGCAGGAGGTGAGGGGTTAAAACAAAATTGGAGAGGTTAATTAATTTGTCACAGGTCATGTGGAGCTGTTCCTTGTGCAGAGAGCTTAAGCAGACCTCAGCCCGTTCCTGGCAGTAACTTGCTGTCCTTTATAAGTAAGAGTAATCTTTAAAATTTGGGTAAATGTGGACAGCAGTTTTAGCTCTTCTCAGATGTTGTGTCTACTGGAGTAGTTTTCCCTAAACCCAAAGTGGGGGAGCTGTTGCATAGCCATTGTTGCCAGTGTTGTGCCTCCAGATTCCTGATAGCTTTGGCCTGAAGTCACCTTTAAATGAAGTTGCTGTGAGTTATGACTTGCTTCTAAGTGTGGGTGCGTTACTTTCATCTTGAAAAGCTGAGTAAATTCATCTAAGCCGTGCCAATTTTGTATAGTGTAGTAGCTACTTCCTAGATCTTAACTAGTGGGACCTGGGTTTCACAGAAAAACGGGATTCCCCTGGCAAATTGCAAAGCTAAACGGAGACGTGATTAAGAGTTAGAGAGGGAAGTGCAGGGCTGCTGTCTGGAGCGCACCGAGCACCGTTCTCCGTGGGAAGGGCCCGGGACGCTCCTGGCTCCGCTCCGCGCCGCCCCGGAGCGGTGTGCGAGCAGGGGCAGCGGGCGGGAGGTGGCGCCCGGAGCCAGCGCTTCTGCCAGCTCCGCGCACCGAGCAGCGCCGCCTGCGGGGCCGCCGCTCCCCGGCAGCGAACCCAGAGGATTTTGAAGGTGCCAGCTGCTCCAGGGGCTCTGCGAGCTTGTTGGAGCTCACTGGAGCTGCTGGTGTTGGAGCTCACTGGAGCTGCTGGTGTTTTCCTAAGGACGGGAGATGTACACAGTATCTCTTGTTGAGGAATGGTGTTGCAATTGTCCTGTTATGCTCTGAGTTCTACTGCTTCTGTTGCCAAAGATTCTGTGCTTCTGTAAATCATATAGGCCAGTTTAGGTTAATTGTCCTCAGTAGGATTAATCATAAAATCAGGATGACCTGTATTGAAAAGGATGTTAAAGATTACCCAGTTCTAGCCCCCTGCCTTGGGCAGAGACACCTCAGAGCCTCATCCAATCTGGTCTTGAACACTTCCAGGGATGGGGCAGCCAAAACCTGTTCCAGTGCCTGTTCCACTCTCATAGCAAAGAATTTGTTCCTAATACCTAACCTAAACTTCCCCTTTATGGACCCATTACTCCTTGTCCTATCACTACAGCTCCTGACAAAGTATGGCTCTCCAGCTTCCCTGTAGGCCCCTTCAGATCCTGGAAGGCAGCCGTGAGTTTGCACACATCCTCTTCTCCAGACTGAAAAAACCCAACTCTCCTATGCTATCTTCATAGGGGAGCTGCTCCAGCACTCTTTCCCAGCTTCATGGCCCTCCTCTGGATTTGCTCCAATAGTTCCCATTCCTTTTACTTTACTTTACTGGGGACCCCAGGGCTGGATGCAGTGCTCCAGGTGGGGCAGAGCAGTGAAGCAGTGCTCTCACTGGAGCAGAGCAGAGGGGCAGAATCCCCTGCCTTGACCTGCTGGTGCTGTTGTTGCAGCC
The DNA here is from genome assembly GCA_013401135.1 of Cettia cetti. Taxonomy (NCBI): domain Eukaryota; kingdom Metazoa; phylum Chordata; class Aves; order Passeriformes; family Sylviidae; genus Cettia; species Cettia cetti. The sequence continues at coordinate 56,601 of VZUI01046746.1, forward strand.
CAGGGACTGTCCGTGCCTTACCCTTTGGGTTGCCAGCACAGGCACTGCAGGAGCTGGGCTCACGCCCCAGGGCTGTCTGCTCAGCAGCTGCTGTGGGAACAGTGGGGCCAAGCACTGGCAGGGGTAAATCCTCCCTGGGGGCAGACCCCTGGACCCCATGAAACTGAGCAATGTCAGAGGGATGTGCTCCAGGAGGAAAAGGCTCACCTGGAAGCATCAGGTAAGTTCATCAGTTGTGGAACAGGGCTGTGAAACTCTCAGGCAGTCTGCTAAGTTTTCTGCTGTGTTCTGAGCACCAGGACTGCCCCGGGCAGCTCAGGAGTGGTGATCCAGCTGCCCAGGAGAGTTAATGGAGTCTTTCTTCCACTCTCTGCAAAGGTACAGCAATTTCTCTTGTCTGGAGAGATGTGACAATGGGGATAAACCTGACATGCATATAAAAATTGCTCAAAGTTGATTTTTTTTTTAAGGACTAGCACAAGCTGCCCCTCTCTCATGGTTATCTCCAGGCACCACTCTGGCTTCTGCCTCCCTTAGCACTATGGGGTTCCCAGGCTTTGGGCCCCACTGCCCTCTTGCTTTCTCCTGTCACTGTCACATCTCTTTATGGCTTCCCTTGCCTTAACCTTCAGAATATACTGGTTTTGCCTTATTCCCAGGAGCAATGTACAAGTTTTCAGCATTACCTTCTACTCCAGTGGTACTTTTTGCGCTCCCAGCAGGTACAAATCTGAAAGGTGATTATTTTATTTCTTTCCTATCCCAGTAGGAGCTTTTTCCTGGGGCACACATCAGAAAGGAGCTCTCAGCCTCTGTCACTTCCATCTCTTTTAGCCCTTCCTTCTCCAGAGAGGAGCAGCCCTGTTTTTTGCAAATCAGTCAAACCAATTTCCTTCCTTTCCTTTAGGTAACATGAGTTTAGCCTACCCTGATTTGGGTCAGCTAGGGCAGCACTCAAATGGATGAACACACCTTCATGTTTTCTTCACTTCAGCCTGGAATGGTAAATCCAGAAAGGTCTTTAAATCAATACGTGCCATGTGCAGTTTCTACCTCTATTTCTAGGAAAGCATTTGAAAGGTGACTGTTAAGTATGAAAAAGATTAACCTTGACAGAGATTTAAGGGAAAGCTTTGATTCAGTCACAGCCAGAGGACTCTCTTAGTGCTAGGTATCTCTTTATTCTGAAGGCTTTGGTGGTGTGTGACTGGTTCTGTTGTGGAGGGAAATAAACCATCTTTTACCCCTGATTTTTTCTGATTGTCAGTTCCTGTTTACAGGTACATCTGTGAAAAAAAACCTTAGTAATTTATTTCAAGTGAGGAAACTTGAACACCAGTTATTCTGCTGTTAAGTCATTGCCGCTGCTGGAAACCATGAATTTCTTTAGCTGAAAAGGGACAAAACAAGTAAACCAACCTACAGCACTGACCATCAGAAAAGGCAATAAGTTATGTGGATTTATAAAGGTAGAGATGCAAGTATTTACTGCTTTGTTTTTTCTTAAAAACAGCCTGTTTCCAGTTGAATTTTCTGCCGCTGTGCATTTTAATTTTCAGCTCAAAATCATTGCTTGCAAGTTAATACCAAGTAGCAAAAAGTGAATGGAAAGTGCACCGCGTTTTTTTCAGAGCGATGCCGTGGGTGTCACTTTCTTCCACTGTTTTCAGTGTCACTCACGGATCGTGAAACAGTGTAGTTAAAAAACACCTCACGTGTTTCTCGGGGCTCACGGGCCGGTTTCTTTCCCCGTCCCCATTTAAAGAAAGAGCAGTAGAGCCTGTGGAATTCACCAAAGGCAGGTTGGGTGCTCGCCGGGCTCTGGGATAGCTGGTGATTCTGGCTTAAGCTAATGCTGCTTCACGTTCATGCGGTTGTTTTGTTCCCCTTTCAATGCCGGGATCAAACTCGTGAAAAAATGCGGCTGTTGCTGGGAAGTCCCTTCAATAACTCGGCACATTTGCATGACAATGCGTGGCTGTGCCCCGGTAACCTCCCTCCTTCGCCAGCACATATCTTGGCAGCAGGAACTGCTTCCACAGTGTTTGCTGCGCTAATGGTATGTCCGTGAATGTCCTGTTCTTGCTTCCAAGGATTTCTAGACATAGTTGCAGTTGGATAAATGAAGGCTTCCCTCTTTTCTTTCCTCCCCTCCCCTCCCCTGCTTTCAGGATAAATTTTGCCTCTGGTTAGAAATCTATAAACTTTGTACTGAACAGTGTTGCTGATTAGTTGTGAGTGCTTTCCTCTGGCCACGGGATTTATTAGAGATGTTACCCAGCACAGATGCAGCCGTAACTGGAGCTGAATCGATAAGAAAGGAAAATGTTAATGGCATGGCAATATGTATTGGATGCGAGGTTAACTACACATTGTGCATGGTGCTACAGGGCCTGGTGACTACAGAAGGACTGGCAGCCCCTTTCTGGAGGCTTGCTCAGTGTTTAGGGCAAAGGAAGTGAAGCACAGCCTGTTACCTCAACCCCTGAGCTGAAATTCTGGGTGGCAGGTAATTATGTCGGCTGTGCCTGAGGCTAGAGGTGTACCTACATTAAAAGATCACCTGAGTTTTCTAGTGACTGCTGGTTTTACAGGCTGATATTTCATTCCCTTTGAGGCTGCTCACTCAAGACCCCTTTTCAGGTCAGAATTCTCCTTCTTCAGAGCCAGGAAGGGGCTTTCAAGTTTAGTGCAGCTGTCAGGGATCAATCTCTTTTTCAGCTCCTTCAAGTTCTTTCTGATGCAGATGAATAATTTCCGTAGATCCTGAGTCCTGGGTTATGCCGGAGTGGGAAGATGGTGACTGGTGTTTTGAACTGTAGAAGCTGGGTGAAGAAACCAGGGACAGCCATCAAAAATTAATCAGGTTAAATGAACTTGGGAAGGATTCAAATCTAAGGGGAGCAGTTCTGATGGTGAAGGCATTTGAGATTTGCAAGAAAGGCAATGGGAACCTCTTTCAGTACAATATATTTTAATGGACATGGGGGCACACTGAAAGCTGTTGCAAAATACAGGGCTATAAAAGAAATTGTTTCCTCGTGAGTTTTTTTTCCCGTTGCTTTGTTGTTACAAACAAACCACAGCATCTGCCTTTTTTTTTTTTTTTTTTTTTTTTTTTTTTTTTTTTTTTTTTTTTTTGGTAAGTCCATCCCATCTTGCTCAGCTCTCCTGGCCTTGGCAAAACTAGTACTATAAATTGATAAATTCTCAGAAACTGCTGATGGGGCAATATCTATCTATTATATTGAGTATTCCATTTACACCTCAAACTCATGCTACAGATATCTCCCTACACATCACTTAGGTAGTTTCTGATAACTTTCTTCAGCAGTAGATTCAGGTCTGGATTTTCTTTTGGTTTAGTATTCTGTTATTTTCAGTACTGTAACTGACAAGCAATACAAGAATAATATTTTAAAATGGTACTTAGGTAGTCTCAATCAAGCTAGGATTTCAAACCCATATATAATTAATAAATAAAGCCCTTACTAACAAATAGCATTCTTGTAATGTGCAAGGAGGTGACATTTTCAGTGGTCCCAAATTCTTTGTAAGTGTTGGGTAGTGACCTGGGAGTGGACAGTTTCTGTAGAGTGTTTAGTTTTCTGGAATTCACCAAATGTGAGTCTTGCAAACATGGTGCTGCAGAAACATCATTTCACTGATGTCCAGCTCTCATGTAATAGTTGTGACCCATAAATCCAGTGGTTTGTGTGAAAATAGAGTAGATACCCCCAGCTTTGCAGGGTGACAGAGGCATAGAGCAGGAAAAGGGTTTGCTTGGGGCAGCAGGAGAGCCCTGCCTGTGAGCCTGGGGTAGTTGCACTTTAAACAAAGCTGGGTGTTTATATGTAAATAGCCTTGTGTGGAGAGTGGTGCAGAGCAGAGCAGCTCACAGGGGCTTTTGGGGACACAGACCATGGCACTGGCTCCTGGCACAGGATCCCAGTGAGGCTCTTGGTGAACGATGGTGGGCAGTTACAACAACCCTCTTTGCACTGATGTATGTACAAGGCTTAGAGTGGAGGGAACCAGCCCCCAACCTCTTGCTGCCCAGAGTGGGGAGTGGGCTCCTTCCTTAAAGGAGCACCAGAGAAATGGAGCCAGCTTTGTCTCTGAGATTTGCCTACCTGTTTGTGCTCTTGGGCTCATAACTCAGTTCTTCTGTCAGCTCAAAGCAGATCATGATCTGGTCTCCTGCTGTTGGCTTGTCTTTCTCTGTATGGCAAATTTGGATGTAGGAAAGGAGGACGTGAAAAGCAGGAAAATGAGGGAGCTTGGCCCTGTTGTACAGTTGAGACACTGTCACTTCTCAGAGTAAAAACTTCTTTGGTTACAAGTTCTGTGGTAAATTCCAGCACAATAATCTCCTCCATTAGGCTGCCAAATATACAGGATTTTCCTTAAATATGGGTAAATTCTGTGTTTCAGTGATCTCTGGAAACTGTGTCTCCTCTTCTTAACAAAGATGAGTCCCTTTTGCAGCTGTTCAATAAAACTCTGAGAGCTGCAAATCAGTCAAGGAAAAAATTCTGCTTCACAGAATGATTTTGGTCAGCCTTGTTTCTGATTCAGAGATCCAGCTAATAGGGTTAAATCTGAGCAGTTTAATGGAACAATGTTATTTAAGCAAAGCAATCATGTCCTGCTGCAGCGTTGTTTGGTATTAAACAGCAATTAGATTTGTCTGCCCAACAAAATTGCAAAGCTCCTCTGAAAGCAGCTGTAATCGGAAATGTCACACTGCAGATACTGATGATAGATATGGTCTAACAAAACACAGGCTTTGGCTGCTGTTCCTCACATTGATGGATAATCCCACAGCACGCAGCAGTTTAGGACTGTTTATGTAGCTTGCAGTTTAGGTTGGGATAATTCCTTCCACTGTTCTGTACAAGCTCATGTTTTTCACTCCAGTGTGCCACCGACAGCCAGGCTGAACTGGAGGGTTCTGCCCCATCACTTGCTCTGCAGTGAAGGTCAAGCGAAATGGCATTTGGGATGGGGAACCTGAGGTTTACCCAGCAGTGCTGGATATATCAGCACAAGCATTGCTCTCCACTCTGGTGTCTTTGCAATGGCTCACTCTGGAAGCACAAGGAACTGAGCAGCAGTTTTGGAAAGCTGCAGAGGTAGGTCATGCAAGAATCAGCACCAACAGTAAAGTTAAAGCAGATGTGCTGAAGTTTTAAAAGGGTGTTTCCACAGACACATTACTGGATTTGGCTAGGCAGCCTGCATGGGAACTTCCACAGAGGACACTTTGTGGATTGCACAAATCTCTATCTCCCAGACTCATGCAAAATTGTGAGAATTTTTTCTTAAAAACACTCTTAGAACAAGCTGAATGTGTGACAGCCAGTGTTAAAAAGCAGAACTTTTATTAGGCACAACACCCTAAGTAATCAGCTCTCCTCAAAGCATCCTGACTTTTAATCCTTAAACATTTGTGTTAGAAGAGTGTTAGGAGTGAAAGAAGGCTATATTAGCATCAGGCTACAGAGTAGGTACAAGCACATGATGTGGGTAAAAGAACTGGTCATGGGTGTATTTTTAGTCTTAATATTTCCTTTCCTGGGAGCTGGGAGATAGTAGGAAATTGCCTCTTGCTCTGTATTTTTCATGGGAAGATCCAGGAGCTCTGAAGAAGTGTTAAGGTGTAATTATGACATTGCTACATGTTTTTATGGCCACAAAACGAGCAATAGACCAACCATGGATTAGGTTGTGCTGGGTATTTCAAGCAGTGGGGGTTTTTTATGATGCCTAGTCCCTGTGTACTCCTGCACTTATCAAAGTGCTAACACTCATCCGGGAGTATGTTCAAATGCCTGGAGCCCTGATGTGTGCTCTTTGTAACTTTCTCTGATCTGTCCCGGTTAGATGTAGCTGAGGTAGTCTGAGTGCTGTCCCTTCCATCACTTCCCCTCCAAGATGGTGTATCCTGGTGATCTGCTAAAAATTCCCCACTTCCGTGGCTAGAAAGAGTGCCTAGCCTCATTAGTGTTCATTTAAGCTTCAGCTTGCTCTAGGGGTGAAGACCTCCCAAAGAACAATGTCTCTGTATCTGTGCACTTCGCATACATTCCCTGTTCATCAGGTGCGCGGCTGTTTCCTGTTATCTGATCCTCTTTCCTTCTCTCTGATCCTCTTTCCCTCTCCTGCTGCTGGCACTTTTGGCATCACTGATTGCCACCACCCAGCGAAGGGGACCCAGAAGTGCTCTCGGTGGCAATGCAGGGTGCAGTTTACCCTTTGAGCTCCCTTGGTGTAGCAGCCCGGTGCTGCTGGAATTGCAATCCAGCCTGGAGCTGCAGTCAGCAGATGTGACACAAGGATGGAGGTGGAGCAGGGAGGGGAGGCAGAGGAGGATCCCTGTCAGCACAGGTGTCTGTTAAATGCTCTTTGCTGCCATGCCGACTGCAGTTCAGCTCTGCCTGACAGCTGGCTCAGGGCAGCACAGAAGTGAGTGGGTGTGTGGGTCACGCAGCTCTCGCCGTGCTGGAGGAGCCTTGGCACTTCAGCAGCTTTCCCTCCACGCCTGGCTGGTGCCACCAACCCAGCAAATCTGGGAAATTGTGCATGAGGTGAGTTTGTGCTGTGGCCCCGGTGGCAGGAGGCTTCTGCCACCAGCGCCTCTTCTGGGAGACTCTCTTCCCTTCCCTGCTATGTGACCCACATAGGTCTGGATAAAAAGGGGGACAGCCAAGAGAAAGAAGCTTTGGCACAGAGACATTGCCCCGTGTGAATACAGGCCACAGCCCAAGCAGCCCAGTAGAGGGGCAAGTCAAACAGAAAATTAGGATAATTAGTTTTATATGTGGCAGTGTTGTAGTTCCTCTCAGAGGAACCCCAAACTTCTTAGTAGTTTTTTCCCTTTTAATTATTGTTCAAATGTTTCTTCCCTCAGTCTTGAATTACTCTGAGTGCTTTTCATAGGTTAATCTGCCTCTTTTCCCTTGAGGGTAATTGAACAGTCACTGGGTTTGCATTATTTTTTTCTTTCAAATGTCTATAAGCCATTGTCATTTTCTAAAATTAATTAAATCCCCCTATAAGTTCTTTTACAGTTCAAACTTGCTACAAAAGCAAGATTCAAATTGCACCATCCTCTATGGAGAATGATGAGTGTGTTATGCAGAGGTGCAGTTCCTGTTCTTGATGTAATAACTCTGGTGACAAAGACACCTTTCTTCAGGGTACCTTCCTTCAATTGCCCTTTTGTTTTCCTTTCTTTGCTAATGTTAATAATTCAGTATGTGGAAGCAAAGTCTTAAAGGGAGATAAATGCTTTGTGTCCCGACATTCTGAATTTAAGTTCGTTTGGTAAATGCAGTCCCCGGTGTGTTAGGGCTCAGCAACCCTGGAGCATGAAGTCAGATCGTGCTGCCTTAGGAAAGCCACGAGAGGACAGTTCTGTGAGTGAAGGCCTCGGAGCAGTTTGTCTTCACCTTTTAGAATCGTTTATCCAGTCCCCTGGGAAAGAAAGCCTTTTAGTTCTGCACTGTATTTTATAGTGCCTGCTTTTCCTGTCAAGTAAGGAGTACTTAGGGAAGGCAAGGGGAGCAGTGGGTTTTGCACAACAGTAATTACTTCAGGTTTCAATACCAGGGACCTTTTGACCTAATGCCACTCAGGCTGATTCTGTCATGTTTAATCCCTCATGCCCCATCCGTCCCTGTGAGCCTGCAGAGGTGCCCTGTTCTTTGCCCTGAGCCAAAGAGCTTCTGGTACTTACATATAAACAACCCCTTAAAGGTAAAATTCATGTGCTGTTTCACTTCAAATTATGCTCTGAAGCCTTCAAGAATTGCTCTCAAGCTTTGAGGAGAAGCTATACTTTTGTTGGGAGGCTGCAATGGCTGGTGTTAAAGCCTGAGAAAGGCTTTAACACCAGCCATTGCAGAGATTATGGATTGTTTCTGTTCTGTTCCTACCCTGCAGATTTGCCCGGAGCTGGTTGCTAATTGCCGAGCCTTTGAAAACAATTTAACATTTTGGCTACGTGTTTTTGTTTCCTCAGGGCTGGCTCTGCCCAAATAGCACCACTTAGTAATTGTTTAGTTTTCAGACTGAATGCTCCATGCAGGTGTGGGTAGTCAGTAGCTTCTTTTCTGGTTGTTAAAATCAGCCAGTTTCCTTAGCCACTGTTTTTCATTTCTTCATAAATTCTGGGTGTAGAAATACAGGCACAAACAAGCAGAGTGTTAATTAAGAGTCTTTTGGCCTTATTACTTAGTTTGTCCTTGGATTGGCCCACTCTTAATTACTACCCGGTTACTATTGCTATTATTCTTGTTTAATGAGATAATCCAAATAATCTCATTTCAGTTTCACAGATCATTAGATCCGACACACTTATTAATAAGGCATTTGTGAGCTCTTTATGTCCACTCAGCTGTTTTCAGTCCTTCCCTTACCCTCTATGATGGAGGAAAGGGATGTGCTGAACATTTTGTAGTTGGGTATGTTTCCTCAAAGTATTAGCACTTGCCACTACACATTGTTTGAACAGCTGCCTCTTTCTGTTAACTGCAGTAATAAAAAGGTTGTACATCTTGGACAGAGGTGTTGTCTGTGCTAGTGAGGAGAGGCTCTGGCAAGGAGGGAGCTGCCGCAGCCTCTCTCCTGCCAGGAAGGGTCACCTTTCCCAGTCAGGCAGGGATGTGCAGCAGGTGCGGGGCTCCTCTGCTCCACTGGCAGCAGGGTGAGAAGCGAGCAGGACCGTTCTCACTCCAATCTCCCAGCGACAGCCAAAGGCAAGGAAGCCCTGGGGGGAGCATCTAGTTCATTGCTTGCCCATCTTTTCAGCAGCACACTCAGCCATGCTGTCCCCTGGGCAGTGCCGTGCCGTGCCTCGCTGGCTGCGGGTGGGATGTGCCTCCGGAGCAGGATCAGCTGTGGCACGGCCGGGGCTGAGGTGTGCCCTCGGCTGAAGTATTGGCGGTGTCCGGTTGCCCCGTGCTGATACCCACACCTACGGCTGCCCTCGAACGCTGTGACTCAAATCCAGCCTTCGATTAGGGCTCATAGACGGGTGCTTGAGTATCTGTCTGTTTGCCTGGACCATGGTACTTAAAACAGTGAAATTCTCTAAAGAATTGAAATGAACAGGTATGAGTGGCTCTGCTTTTGTGCCAGCAATGTAAAGCTCACTTTTTGCACACACATACGTGATTTAAATGTAAAGAGTAACACGTGCTTCACTGCTTTTGGTAGAGTGAACCTCTGACTCTGGAGGATGTGAGCTCTCCTGGTCGTGACAGTGGGCTGCTCGGGGTTACTTTTTGGGGTTCAAAGGCAGGCACACATTGCTGACTGGGAACAGCAATCCAACAGTGAAATAGCAAAAGGAAAAGGGTTAGAATAATCAACCTCGTTTTGTTGTTGGACAAGCTGGCACAGGCTGTCTGGGCGGCTGAAGTTCCACCTATTCTGTGAGACTCTTCTCCCTGCTGTGTCACCCACGTGTGCCTGTGACAGAAATGGGAGGAGAGCAGCTAGGAAGTCCGGGGGCTGGAGGCCCCATCTGTCTGTGGCACACAGGCCACGGCCCATAGTTCCATTAAGTCTGGAATTTGCCGTAAAGGCAGGATCTAAAGGACGCTGCTCTGAGCAGTTGATGGTTTCTCAGTGCCCGGTGGAGCTGTTCTTTGCAGGAGGGAGAGTTCCATCTGCTCCCCTCACGGACACTGTGGGCCTGTCCTCGCCCCTGCAGCGCTGGGAACTCCGGCCAGGCTGCTCACTTAGCCTGCACTCACATGCAAAAGTCTTTAGCCTGATTAAGTGTTAACTCTTCGTAAGGAAATGTGCCTCGAGGCTACGGCGGGTATAACCCTGGCTGTGGATTTCTCATGCGATACCAGCCCTGCTTAGGCAGGATTTAGCAGTCTCCTCCTCAAGCCCCTCTTCCTACCCCTCTTGCCCTTCTCCGGGTGCCAGCAAGACTGCTGCTGCAGCAGGGTGCTGAGCTGGACTGAGAGACAAAGGAGTTTGAGAAGGAAAAAAAACCCCAAATCATAAAGCAAGTAGGGGGTTATTTGGGTGATGTTTTGAAAAAGAAATTCAGTGTCTTTTCTGCGATCTGTTTTCCTATGTTGCTGCACAAACAGCTCTGTCAGGAAGCGGAGCAAAGGCACGAGCAGGTCTCTGCCCCCAAAGCGACAGGGATTGCATAAGGTTTGTTTTTGTGTCTGATGGCAGGGCCAGCACCGAGGCTGAGCTCATGCCATCTGCAGCGCTGTCACCAGGGCCGTGCCAAGGCAGCTGGCTGCAGGGCTGTGCCCGGGGTCACCCAGCGCTGCTTCCCGGCACAACAACGCCGTGTGCCAGCGCTGCCGAGAGCCCTGTGCCTGCTGCAGGCTCAGCACAGCTCCTGGCTCCCCTTACGCACTCTTGGAGAGCAGGGAATGAGCTTAAGGATGGATAATCCAGGCTAACTCTACAGTGAAAACAAGTCCCTTACCTCAAATATCACCGAAGTCTCTCCTGCCTTCCCAAGCCTCCGGCTTCCCCATCCTTCAGCAGCCGCCGATGTTCTCCTGGCGCGGACAAGAGCAGAGCAAATTAATTGTGCTGTAATGACAACCCCCCTCTCGGAACCTGGCCTTCTGTTCGGTGTAAGTGAAGGACAATCTGTGGCCTATCAACAGTCTGTTTCCTTTGGGGAAACAGCCTCACGCTTCTCAGATTTCCCTTTACACTACTGACTGCTGGCATCTTTTCCTACCTCGAGATCTGCTACATTGCTGCAAAGGGTGTTTTTTTTTTCCTCTTTAATTAATTTCTTTCAGCTCTGTCAGGATAGAGGGTAATTAAATGCTTCAGTATCTTGTCATAAAAATGCCACTTTTCAGAGGAATTGTCTTAATGAGCCTGTTTTTCAGTATAGCAGAGGCTCATCTATTAGTCCAGTGTATATTTTTAGAGCATGGCATTAGCCAGAAAAGCCCATTAGATCGTTACACAAGTGGCTGAATCAGCAAACTGTATCTGCTGCTATTCTGTCAAAGCAATAACGTTAACATTATCAAAGTGATTAAAAGCCATTCATTCATTTTGCATCTGGGTTGACAAGTTCATTCCTGCAGAGGCATACAGTGCGAAGCTGTGAGAAAGGAAAACTAAAAGCTCATCATCTCCCTCAACCTGAAGATCTACCAGTGTGTGACAGATGCAATCAAAATATGACAATTGAGTGGAACACCGGATGCCTGTGTTCTGTCACACGGTGGATTGTCACTGACAAAGCAAAATCAGCTTTAGCCCGGGACTCTTTTTAAGGATTTGCATCTTCCTGCAGCAAGAAAAGCTGTGTGTGCTGGAACAGGGCAGGGTTTCCACCACAGAAACCCTTGTTGTCCTTCAGCTCTGGCTCATCCTCCTGCAGCTTCAGAGCAACGATGGTGCTGCTGGCCTTTCCTTTGGGACTGTTGCAGGTGTGTTTGGCCAGTGGCTTCCCTGGATCCTCAGGAGCCATGAGGGCTGGGTACTCCAGCTGCATTTCTTGGCCTTGGCAGGGCTGTTTGTCCAGTGTTTATACAGAGAGCAGAAGCAATGGGAGAGATAAACAAGAGTTGGCATCACTGTCATGACCTTTCTGGAAAAGCTGAGTAGACAGAAACTTTGATTCCTGGGGAAGCTGCTCAATTAACTTGCTTGCAAAAGGTGCAGCATATCCAAACCCTTCCCACGGATAAGGCATGATCCAATGGTCGAGGGCATGGGAGCTGCAAGAGCAGACCCTGAGGCTGAGGCTGGACTGACCTATCGGCCAGAGAAGAGATTTGAATGTAGAGGCCTCTGATTTTGCTAAAAAATACAAAGCAGCTTTGAGTTCTGCAAGTCAAACGGTGCATCAAGGAAGGAAAAGGCAGAGGAGAAGAAAGGCAAGCTGTTACTTGGTAAAAATCCACCACTCCTTCCATCAGTGATCCCACCTACTCAGCTCTGGTTAGTTCCTGAATGTGTTGAATTGCATTAAACCCCCCCACGCCACTGGTTTATCCCACAAAAGGGGTGCATACATGTAGCTGAGGGTTTTCTCCCATGTTGTGGATTGTCTTAATTGTGCTGATGCCAGTGTGACCCTTTATTAGGGATTCATTTTAATGCCACGAGCCTGTTGGGGCAAAGTGTCACTAAAAGTGTCTGCTTTAAATGAGTGTCTTGTGATAGCACCTGTATCACTGTGGGTGTCAGTGTGCTGCTGCATGCCTGTCCAGGGGGTATTTACCTTCTTGATGGTTGGTGCCCATGCTACACACAAACTAGTCTTTCCTACCATAGTGAAGAAAACCAACTTCTTTTTTTTTTCATTTTTAATCTGCAAATAATAAAGAAGTAGTAAATCTGATGGTCGATGCTTATCCAGGGGAGAATTGCTCCAGTAGGGCATCAGTGATATTCTCAGAGCCATGAAGATGGAAAAAAATCCATTAAAACTCTGGATGATTTAGGCACTTTAGTTATCTAATTGAACTGCAGTTTTGGTTTCCCTTTCACTTTTCCAGGCAACTTTGTAGTCACTTGGCCTCCTCCTCATTGAATTTGTGTCTTCATTGACCTTTTCAAATCAAGAAAATGAATGCATTTAGCAGTTTGTCTTCCATAGACTGCTAATATTGCTAAATTACTGCTTCCCATCATGCCTGGGAAGCAGTAATTTTTTAATATAAACGGTGAATTCAAATCATCAGGTAACTGTGAGAGTTGGTAGATAGAAACCATGGTGTTTCCTTTTGAGGAGTGGATATTAATTTCTGAAAGACATTTAAAAATGCACAGAATGATTGTTAGGTTTGGTCTGATACATGTATCTCAGTAGAAAAGGTCAGAGAAGAGAATTGCAAAAGCAGGGCTCTCTGTTCAAAGTCTTGGCAATGACAGAGGCATGAGGATGAACACCCGAATATTTCATATCCAGTAAGACAAATTAATGATCTGCTGTTGCTTTTTGTCTCTTTTATCTATCAAAAGTGTGGGCATCCATTTTTATTAGTGGTGGCTTTATAAATACCCTTAGCCCACTGGATTGCATTAGCTAAGTTGTGTGTAGAGCATGGATCAATAATTCCCTGTAAGTGTCTGCCACAAGAGAGCAGTGTTGGTGTAATAAGCTGGGAGACCGTGCCTCGGGTAGTGGAATTCTTCCATCAAAATGCACGCTGAAGTACTGCAAGAGAAATTCAAATGCAGTACAACAAATCTTCTGGGAGCTCAGCAGGATTAAGGGACAAAAATAATGAATGGGGCCTAATTTCTGGTATTGAAATTTGAGTTTCTTAAAGGCGTCATTGATATGACTGTGGACTCTTTGGAAAATTTCAAGGAGCTGAAAATTTCATCATACTGCTGATAATCTAAATATGTTGTTTTTATTTTTTTTTTTTTCTCCAATGTGACTCCCTTGAAAACAGTGCTGTTTAGTTGGTTTCTCTTGGAGAATAATCTGGTCATGTGTGTATATTTGGGTAGGGTGGCCTAATTGTTGCCTTCCACTACCTGAAGGAAGCCTGCAGGAAAGATGGAGAGGGACTGTTTACACAAGGGCATCTAGTGACAGGACAGTGGGGAATGGCTGCAAAATTAATGAGTAGGTTTAAATTATATGTTAGGAAAAAATTCCTTACTGTGAGGGTGGTGAGGCACTGGCACAGGTTGCCCAGAGAAGCTGTGGCTGCCCCATCCCAAGCCAGATTGGATGGGGCTCTGAGCAGCCTGGGACAGTGGAAGATGTCTCTGCCCATGGCAGGGGTTGGAACTGGACAATCTTTAAGGTACCTTCTGAACCAGGTCATTCTATGATTTTTCAGAGCTGACTCCAAGCTCTGTGGAGCCACAGACTGGGAATTCTCTGTGGATTTTGAATGCTGGGTAAGTCTCATTTTTAAACCCAGCCTCATTTTTAAACACATAACCCAGTCTGCTGAGCTCTGTGCTTTTGGAGAAGCACAAATCTACTGCTCTGCTGCAGATGCCCAAATCCCAGTTATATGAAACAATTAGGACTGTGCTTAGTAGATTCACTGCACCTATACTTTCTTGGTTGGAGACCAGAGCTGCAGCAGTACTTGCAAATTTCTCCTCAAAAAAAGAAAAAAAAAATAAAACCTTTATGTTTAGAAGTTGGTATGGATTAGTCTGGAAATGATTAACCTTAATTTTTGTGCAGCTTGTTAGTGAAAATCTGTCTCAATATTACAAATTATAACCACTTTCAGTCTTGATCAGATTACTGATTTTCACTGAAATGTATCAAAAACATTTTTCTATCAACAAAAGCCAATACTAAATTTTTAAAAGCACGTGCCTGATAGCTCCTGACTTGAAAGCCTGGATTCTGATTTTAAAACTGGCCCTTTACTGTGTGGCTGTCAATGATCTGTTTCCATGTGATGGAGAACTTGCTACCTAAAAATGACATGGCAAGTATGTGTCAAGACGAGATCCTACAGAAGCCAGGCTCAGGCTTAAGAAAGCAGGGTGGATTACTCAAAGACAAGATGTGTTTAATGGAGAGAAGGATGTAAATGGGGAAAAGTTGCTAGGGGGTTTAAAAAGAAAAAAAGACATGAAAAATGATCCAGTCACAGAGCAATATTTTAAGCTTTAAGTAAGTGGAAGAGAGATCGTAGACTGCACTCTCTCTTAGTGCAGTAAAGTGCTGAACTTAGCAGAAATGGATCAGCAGATAATTTGTTCCATTTGGAGGAGACCAACAAAAGCAGTTGGGTGAGAGGAGAGAATTGTGGGAGAGCATGGCTGTGCTACATCAGAGTATAGTGGTCTAGACAGGTCGCTGGCCTTTCTCCAAGTATCTGCCACTGGATGCTTAGGAAGCGGTAGCAGAAATGCATGTGACAAGTTTGTGATTACTTTTCTCTTGCTTTACCCATTATTTTTTAAAAGACAAATAGGGAGAAGGGGTCGCAGCATGCAGTACCTTGTAGGTGAGAATGGGAGCTGGGATAAAGTCTATCTGAACTGATTAGCCAAATTAGTGCACTTGCTAAAGTAGCCAAAACTGAGCTTCATTTTGACTAAAAATAGTCCTCTTATCTAAATATGTCATGTACCCACTATGCCTTCCACTTCCGAAATGTTATCACAGCTGCAGTGTCCTGCATCCTAAATTTAGAACCATTCATGCCACTGAATTTTCCAGTACAGTAGATGGATGCAGCAGCTTTTTTAGAAACAAAAAATAGAAAAGGTTAAGAATAACATAATGCAGAGCCACCATACTGAAGTATCTGTGCTTCATCTTTGGTAGCCATTACTGTCTTCAGTTCTTTAAGTAATGATGATACAAAATGCGTGGGGATTTTAGTGTCTGAATTATCAGAGGTGGTTCTGTCTTTTTTCTAGAATGCTGACGAGTGTCCTTGACACCCCTTTTGTGAAACAGTGTATTTGACTACAATCTGTGAGTCACACAGGGCATGAACTGTACCGGCTGCATATTGCTGTAAGTCAAATTTGAATGTGAAATAAATCCCTAATATACAGCAAGATGAGACAAAAGACTGCCAGGGTTTTATAGATCTAAAGCTTTTCATGGGCCCTCACAAATAGAGGTTGTTTGGGATTTGTTTGGTTTTGTTGTTGGTTGGTTTGTTTTTTTTTTTTCACAGGTACATGCAGAAACAAGGTCACAAAATCTTTTTTTCTCCTGCTCATGTACAGTTGTCAGCACAACAGCCCACATTATATCTGATAGCCAGTGCATTTTCATACTTTAGGACTTTCCAGAACACCTTTCACTAAATCCAGGTCTGAATGAAAAGTGTATGCTATTTAATAGTTACTGCTATTAAATGGTTGGAAACTCTTTCTTTATCTTCTGTCTAATCAAAATTTCTTTGAGAGACACAAACCCCCACTCTCTTGACAGAGTAGGTGAGCAAGCTTTTATGTTTAGATTAAGCCTTTATGTTTAGATTAGTTTATAAGGTTGCTCATAAGCTGACAAACTGAGCAGTTCTTAAAACGTCCTGAATTGGTGGTAGTTCTAGTAAATTGCATGTGAAATATCGTGTTTGTCCTGATGTTTTGCCAGTTCTTGCCAGATTACCACCTTAAAAATTTGGCAGTGTTACACTTGAGTGTCAAGTATGACTTCACAAAAGAAAGTTGCTTTTTTGTATCTGGCCCAAGGTGCAGAAATCTTGAGGGACTAATAGATTAACAGTAAATCTCTTGATTTCCTATGACCTTTACAGCTATTTCCCTTCTAGAAACTCTATAAATTCTAGATGCTGAGAATCAAATTCTTAAGCTGGATTCCTAAAGTGACTTAGAACATAAAAATCCTATGAATGGTAGAGGAGAGGGGAGGCAGAAAAAGGTGTTTTCCGACAGCGTGAACATCAAAATGCAGCTCCTCACTGTGGCCAGGCCAAAGCAGTCTTTAGACTCAGCTCTGTGAGCAGTGCTCAAAGTGGATTTCATGCTCACACGTCCTCCTTTGTGTTGGTGAAAAGAGAGGCTCCTGCCCAGCGCGGGGCGGCGGGACTCGGATGCCATTCCCAAAGTGGGCTGGCTGCGAGGCTGCTGCTCTCCCTGCACTGCCTGCTCTAGGAGAGAGACACTTGTGTTGTCATCTGCAATTTCGGTACTCTTCAGAGAGCTGCAATTCCCTTGAAGGAAAGTTGTTGCCGTAGAAGTAATCTTTAGAGGGAGCAGTGGTAGGAGCTTGCAGGGGGGTTGCTGTTTCAGTCACCTGTGTGGGGCTCCTGCAACAGCTGGTTTGTTTGTGGATTTTTTAAAAATTCAGACTTTGATATCTTCTTTGTAAAAAATATTTCCTCTAATTCTTCATTTAAGAAGGGAGAGCTGGAGTGAGCATCCTCCTTAGGAAGTAATGAACTTCGCATCATAATCCAAGTTGTTCTTTTCAGAACTGGACTTCATGACAATTTGCTTTCTGAGGGATCAGATGGGTTTGATGCCTCTCTGAACTCTGTCATTATCTTCTAAATCTCCAGGTGTAACCTCTGACCCTTCTCTGAGGCATCTCTTTGCTGACAAACCTGAAATCCCAGTTGCTAGCTACCTCACCCGGCTTGTTTTCAATTCTAATTCCTCAGCTTTCGGGTGAGCCAGTAAAACCTAGGTCCCTTTGGCTGCTCTTGGTTGAGGAGGGCACACTGCCATTTTCCAGCAAGTTGACATTCCCAGCAAGTTCTGTTTTGTAATCACCCAGGCTAGCACTCTGGAAAACAGATTTGACCATTTTTTTCTTAACAAACAACTCAATTTCTCACCACGATTACCTCAAACAGTTCTGTGGCAGTTTCACAGCTATGGCAATCATTAGGAATGTTCATTATTGAGTTCTTTATCGTGCTTGCCTTTAGTCACACATTAAATACACGTTGCTCTCTGAAACTCTGCAGCTCTCTTTGTGCATTGTGTGACCCCATACCTGAACCTTTAATCAGGCTGTGGGAGTGCTCCTGTATCACACTTCCTGAGGTGAAGAATAGGGCTCTGTAAGAGAAAGTGACTCAGGATCAAAGATTAATAATCACCCTTTCATTGTTGCTTTTGCCATTTTTCCATTTCAGAATAAAAGGCATAAAATTTGAGGGGAGGGAAAGTAGAATTTTAGGCAGCATGATTTATTTCACACTGTATTTTTAGATTCTTTAAGCACTTTAGTCAAAAAGCCAAAGGTTGCTAGAATAAGAGTTGTGGGATGTCTGCTCACAACTGGCTCAGAGGCTGTTTACAGCAGTCATGTTCCTGCTCCTAAAGGCAGATCCAGAGCTGAACTTTTTGCAAAGGTTTGAGGTGAGATTTGGTTCAGATTATGATTTGCTGTTACAGCAGCTACAGGCCCCTGTTGAAATCAGAGCTTCCTTTTGCTAAGTAGCTCACATCAATTAAGAGGCAGATTCACAATATGAAGAAAAAGGACAGAACAAGAGTGCAAGAAAGGAAACATTATTTTCCTTTGTATATTTGTAAGATGACAACTGAGTCTGAAACTTTATGAAATATTTGGGAATTGAACTCAGATGTTCCAGGTCAGTGTTCAATCATAAGATATCCTTCCTCTGGTTTGTTGCATGGTCGTGATGAGAGCAGAGTGAAATAAATTCTGCAGCTACTCTGCTTGTATTTGGCAGCTCTTCCATGAATTTCTCTCTGTATGTGCTTCCCTTTGCCCTTGCTTCCCATTCCCATACATTGAAATTTCACTGCTGCAAAATCTCGGTCTTTCAGTAACAAAGATGTTCCAAAAAATGTCAAGTGACAGATGAAGTAAAGGTCTCTGCTTGGCCTTTCACCCTGCCAGAACGTTTGCATGTAAAATGCAAACCTAAGGGGTTTTATTAAACTTTGCTTTCTGCTGTGTTAGAACAGTTCTTAGAAATACAGTAATTTTGCCTGCTACCTTTGTAGAATACAATTCTGAATTGAATATTGTTAGCTTTTATGCTTTATTATGTATTTAATACTCTTCTCCATATCCTCCCCCAAGCTTTTTCTTTTTGCAGCCTTGAGTCATGGGATTAGGCCAGACTGCCAGATTTCGTCTGAAAATGAAACGCTTACAGTTCTCCTGAGGGTGATTAGGGTCTCAGGAGTGTGAACCTAAGGCTGGAAAACACCAAGGATCAGAAAACAAAGACTTTTTAAAAATCAAAATATTTCTAAGCTGCTAGTTTTAGGGACAGACCCAGGTTTGAAGATGCAGGTTGGTAATACTGTGCTGTATATCCCATCTCAAAACCATGCCCAAAATGCAGGGATGTGTGCTGGCCTGTGACTCCTTTATTTCATAACACCAGAGGCTTGAAGCAGGCATTGGGCTTTGCTGGCAAGCGCCTTCAACAGGGAGTTCTCCGTGCTTAACCTGCTCCAGCTGCTTGTCCTTTGTGCACCAGGTCCAGGAGGGGTGGGAGAAGGAGCAGGGGAGGTGCTAGGAGCAGCCTGGGTGTGGTGTCTTTACTTTCCTATGCACAGCTGATAAAGCCAAACTGCAAATTGTGTCAGCTACGGGGGGGGGGGGAAACTTTGGCTAGACCAGCTCCTGGTATTTGTATAAAAATGAGGGAAATCTATGAATAAGTGTGTTCAGGGAGCAAATGCAGACTGTGCCTCTTGCCAAAGCAGTGGGAATATCCTTTTCCCAGATATCTTTTTAGTTGAGTGATAAAGGCAACCTCAGGTGAGTGGTTTCTGTGTCCATTCATCTAACATACATATTTTAAGACTTACTCTTGTGGGAAGTTTTACCTGCCTTAATAATGTCCCTTTTATTGTTGTCTTCATCCTCTCTGTCATTTGTCACTGAGAGCAGTGTGCCAGGATAATGGGAATTGGGGCATGGATTGTATTATAGATACCAGTGGGAATTATGAGCATGCATCAGAGGGAAAACTTCAGAATGTTAGAAACAAAGGTATTCTTGCTCCCCAGTGCATAAAAAAATGCATTGTGTTTAATTTCGGTGGTCATCTCACACTGTCCTCACATCCTCACGGTATCAGTGAGGGACAAACTCCTCTTTCAAATTTCCCAGCCTAAATCCACAGTAGCTGTGCTGGAAGTGTGTGAAACTTGACCTAGAATCTCTGCTAGTATTGCATCTCCATTAGCACAGTATGTGCTGTATATGGCAGAAGCTATGGGGTAACAACCTTCCTACAGGGGAGCTTTGCTTAGAAAGGTTTTAGAAGGTATTAGCCTTATCTCCTGCTGCTGATTTTCCCAGAGACTAATATCATGGATTGTTGAGGAATACTGAATGCATTTCATAGAGGTCAACAGGTAAGCTAACTTAATTTCAATAAATTAGCTTAGATAACAAGAACAGCAGGCAGTATCCTTTGCCAACCTTGGAGCTGATTAGTATGGAACCTATGTATTCATTGTAACCCAGAATGAATTATCACCATCACCATTAAGGAAGAAGTAAGATCTTGGAAAGACATTTTGGGGTAGTCAGAGGTAGGCAAAATGACAGACACGACTGACCACGTCAGGTGTCCCTATAGATTTATATACACACCCCAAAACCAGGCTTTTTGTTACATCTCTCCTTGAGTTGGTTACACAGTCTCTTCA
This sequence comes from Cettia cetti, assembly GCA_013401135.1. Classification (NCBI taxonomy): domain Eukaryota; kingdom Metazoa; phylum Chordata; class Aves; order Passeriformes; family Sylviidae; genus Cettia; species Cettia cetti. The sequence goes on from VZUI01046746.1 coordinate 76,683, forward strand.
GTTTGAGAACATGACAAGTACATCTTCTCACCAGGGCCCCTCAGCAAGCCCTGTTCCTTTTGCCAGGGGTTTCAAGGAGATGCAAGGAGTGCATGCGCTGGTGGGAAACTCAGCACTGCATGGGTTTGCACTTCAGCAGAGGGAGAGCTGGGTGCTTTGCAGCATTGGGACAGCTATGCCAGGGCAGTCTCCTTCCAAACCTAGGTGCCAGGACTTCTAAGAGAAGCAGACAAATCAGAGGTACATAATGAGATTTGATGGTGTGTTCATGTTCTGTTGAGAAGAGGGGTGAGCTCCAGGCTCCTAAAATCGTGGTAGAGATGCACATGTCAAAGAGGCACCATGGTAACTTAGGCTGTTATCCTGTCAGACTGCTCACCAAGAGGGAGGGTGTTTTCCTGATGACTGCACGAGCCCTGCTTTGCCAGCCGATCTGCACATCCACTACAAGTGTTTTGCTGGGAGAGTTTCCTGGAAGAGTGAAGTGGTTCTGCTGCACAGAAATCCTTGAACCTCCTTGTCTCACAGCATGCAGTACTTTATTTTTCCAGGAACTTCTTTATGAGTGTGTCTGCACTGCAGCTATCAATCAGCTGCTTGGCTCTGATCTCACCTCTCCCTTCCTCACTCAGAGGGGGTGGGTGGAGTCTAAAATTTGCTTCACAAAGGCAAAAACACTGCTGGCCACGGCTAGGAGCGTGCAGAATGAAAGCATTCTTCAGATTTTCACCCAGGCCAGCTCCTGCATAGCTGCTCAGAGCCCATGGTAAAGAGCCAGTGCTGGTCCATGTTAGTGAGACTGGACCATGAGCTTTAGCTCCATGGAATACTGCTGCTTTATTCTCTCCCCATAAGGCCCGGTGGTGTGATCAATCCACATTCCTTAGTCATCTGATTTGCACGCCAAATTTTTTCACATAAAGGCTGTTTTCTGTTGGCTCATTAGAAGCTGCACTTCAGAACCTCCTTGTTTTAGGAAAAGAGGATATGAAAATTAAAACTAGTAGCAAATCAGGCTTTCTGAGCTCTTCTCTATAAGGGTCAGTGTGTTCCTTTAAAAACAGACATTGTGAACTTTGGGCATAGGAAACTGGGAAAGATGCCAGTACAGGATAGAATAAAGATTAATGCAGGCAGCTCCTAGGCAAGTTTTCCATATTTCCTTTCCAGGATGTCAATATGCTAAGACCATTTATGAATTTATATAGGATATTGTTATAAAGGCTGCCAATAAAGACTCTCCCTCTTAACCTAAACTGTAGCAGTTCTAATGTTTCAGTGTGAGGCTTCTCCTGCACAGAGCTGCTACTGTGCTGAGCAGTGCTCCTGTGAAGAGAATACATTTCTGAAGGGATTACACTGAAATCACCCAACTTGTTTCCCTTTAGGCTTAAGTGAGATTTAAATTTTGGCTTGTGGATGTGAAAAACAAACACAATGATTTGCTGAATTGCTTCCTGTTCCCAGGAAGCACTTTCAAATAAAGATAAAATTCTTCTAACGCTCTTTTGCTCACACACCTCAGTGCATAGGGGTGAGCTCCTATGAAGTGAGACAAAGCTGCCACATTTGGATAAATATTAGCACCTCACACGTACCATGGCCCAGTTTTCCACAGATGCTCCAGTTTTTCCATTGTAGCCAATTATGTTTGAAACTAGCAGTTTGTCCCAGTTTCACTAAAATAACACCTTACCTTTATGAAGTGCCTATTATCACGAGTTTTCCCAGCATTTTACAAATGACAAAAATATCCCTTAATACCTGTGCAAGCCGGTGGGAGATGGAGGTGACAATTGGAAATGAAATTACAAAGACAGTAATAGCGATAAGATAAGACAAAGTGCTTTGAAAAAGGGAAAGTAACTTTGAATTGTTAGAATTAAGGAATAAGTTTGAATCTACTTGCATTTTACTTTGCCTGAGATCAAATATTGAGTAAAAATCTAGAATAGCAGAAAATGTAAAGATTTGCTCCTTTTTCTGTCAGAAATACCTTTGATTTCAGGAGAAAAAAACCCCGGTGAGCATTGCCAGGTTTCCCTGTGGATTTCTATTACATCTCCTAGTAAAAATCCATTGTTCTAATGCCTTTTGACTATGGGATTTCTTCACTTTTGGTCATTTTTTTCAGCTTAATAAGAAAGCTACTGTTCTGTCTTTGTTTGGCAGACTGTGTGTGCCAAATGAAAGTTCCTCACAAATTAATTAAAGATTATTTCCTGCTTTGCCTGGCATTCCTCAGTAATAATGCCGTTTTTTTCAGAATTCGTGCACGACCTTCTCAGTGAAGCTCTGTTGTGCACAAAAAACACCAAAAGATTGTCATAAGTGTATCATAGACTCAGTGTTATTCAACACTACACAGTTGCATTTCTTATTTTCTTTATTCATTGGTGAGAAGGGATTATGCTTAATCCTATCCACAGCCTCATATTTGTGATGTGCTGGCATCTTTTCTAGGTACTGTGCTCTGTCAATTATTACAGAGGCTCTTAGAGAGATGTATATTGGGCAGTTCAAATAGTTGAGCTGGCAAATGTTTACTCCAAGTGGCTTTTGATTACTAAGAAAATCCCAAGGGGATTTGAATTGGTCTTTTGCTCTTTGCCTTGCATGTTAATTTCCTGTTGTGGTTGTTTGGTGGTTTTTTTGGGGTTTTTTTTGGCAGGGGTATACTAAACATTTATGCCAATAATATTCTTCAATGAAAAATGCCACCAAATGTAAATCAGACTGTTTTGCAAAGCAATTTTAGTAAAGCACAAACAAACTTCACAAATAATCCACAGTATACCCATTTTTTACGCTAAATTTCTCTCTTCCACACATAGGAATAGTGTTATCCCACTTCACAGATACTAGCAGTTGGAGGTGGCCTTAATTCAGCCACAAGAGTTGCATATAATTCTTTTCAGCCTGAGATTTGAAATCTCATTCAGTGGGAATGATTAGACAAGTTGCAGAAGGCCATCAAGGAGGTAGGTTCCCTTTCCAGGAGAAACAGCAGAGATATTGCTTTTTCCAAAGCAAGAAGCTCTTCCCCGCTTTGCTGAATTCCCCAAATCTGCAAGCAGGTTTTTAGGATGTGGAAGACTGTTACTTCTTAGAATGAATCCACTACTCTCTTCCCATTTCCACCTTCAGGCCTGTGAAATACTTTGCTGTGCAAGTCTTTGCTGTGGATTTGTGAGCATCCCCTTCCCAGAAAAAACTGCATTGATGCTACACCCTGTGTAGAACGAGCCATGTATTGCTCCTTGGCTCAGAGGCTCTGTGTTGTTCTGCATCTACCCCTGGGTCCTGAGACCCTCAAAAACCTGGCTGAAGTGGGCTGCCACTGGATAGTTTTTGTTTGAGGAGTTGGAGGTGGAAGCAGAGAAGTCAGACAGAAAGGCTCCCCAGTAGACAGAGCACTGGCCTTATGCACATTCAGGAGGCTGCTTTTGCTCTGGATAGTGACTCACCCTTTGGACAGGTTACTTTCCATCTCTTTTCTTGATTTTTGTCTCTCCTGTCTTTTTATGCTCTTCCAAATAGGAATCATCTCCTTGCACATTTCATGGCACATTGCCAGTAGCACCTTGAGTGCAATTAACGTTGCACTGCAGCACCACAAGCCTGCTCAGTTTGCCTGCTGCTAGGAATTGTGGACGCATTTGCCACCCTGAAAATATTCTCTCCCTTCTCCCTGTTTGTCCAAGATTGCTGTGAGTCTGGGAAGCGGAGTGGGGATGGAGAAAGACTGCTTTTTAAAATATTTTTTCCTTTTTTCTTTCTTGTTTAGCAATAGTTTTTTTATTCTGCGTGGCAAAGGGGCTTGCACGTGGCAGTGACTGCAGCGGCCCTGCTGGATCATGCTCTTCCCTCTGGCAGCTCCAGCAATCCAGCCACGGAAGCCACGCAGGAGCACGTGTGCTGGCTAATGTGTAACTACCTTTGTTCTGCTGTTGTTCTTTATGAGGCTTGGCTCTTTTTTTTCCCCAGGACTTCAGTTGGTGGGTTGTTAGTTTGTTGTTTTTTTTTTACTCTGAAATGTAGGGCCTGTGGGGTCACTGCATCCAGCCTTCTGCTGTCACAGGTGTGAGAGTTCAGTCTCTTTCCCAAACCCGACAAGTTCTGTCTAAAAAACTGGTTACAACTACTCCCACTGGAATGCTGTTATGAAACCTGCACATCTCACACTTGTGAGTATTATTAGTTTTCCTGTGCTGGTGCAGCCAGGATAGCAGAGGGCCATATGGAAGATGCAGCACGTCACACAGGGAAGTTTTTCTACCAGGCTTATTTCCATGCTTCCCTGAAAGCCACCAAGTAAACCAGCAAAATATCCTGTCATTTTGCCAACGTGGTGGCCACGTGAGATATGGATTTCTTTTCACATTCTTATCTGGCAAACTGTGTTATCAAAGCTTTGTAGAATAGACTGCAGATAGCAATTGTACATTTTGCAACTGCATTGCTTTTGGAAGATGCTTCAAAGTATGGGTCAAGTCTGAAGGCAGGATTTACTTCAGGTCAGGTTAGGGGAGGAAGGAAGGGGATAGAAGGTGGAAAGAAAGAAATGTTTGAGTGTTTCAAGCCACCTGCAAGGACTGAGAAAAGCCAAACTAGAGGCTTGGGGAAAGAACAGCAAGTGTTTTTTTGCTTGCAGGTAAAGAGGAGATGCTGTTTAGCTCCTCCAATGTTTCCAGTGTTGCTGTGCTGCTGGCAAGGGCACTTTGACCATGTGGGACTGGTAACAAGCTGGAGCTGTGCCCTCAGCTTGCCTCAGCTGCAGATTGCACGGCTGCCACAGCCGGATCCTCCTCAGTCGTGTGCCCTTGCTCGTGGTAAAAACAACACATCTGGGTTTTCAGACTGTCAAAATAAACTGACATGCCCTCACAGGATGAGTATAGCCCTTCACCAAGCAAGTTTGCTAAATGGATTTAGTTACATTGAGATTTCTATACTTGAATAAAGCCTTAGTAGAAGCTTAAAATTTTCTAGAAAACATTGCCTGTGATTATTAGTAAGTGACAATTCTCCTTGTTCTGTGAAGAAGCCTTTTAGAACTCATTTCTTAAGGGAACAGGAATGCAGGAAATTGATCAACAAGTTTTCTGACATTGATCTGCTGCCTCTTTGGATGACAGCTACTTTCACTGAGAGACTTTCCTGCAGGAGCTCAAAATCAGGTGCTAGGAATGACATTCTAGCTTAGGCAAATATCAAAGCAAGAGAATTTTTAAATTGTAGAACAAATTCCAGACATATAAAGCTAGCAAAATTCAAAGAATGCTGGAGATCTGTCCTGATCCTTATTGTGTTAGGGAGGAGCTGCATTTCTCCTGCTCCCCCTGACCTGTCTGAGAGCCCTTTCTTCAGTTTTCATGATGCTCTTTGGTCTCAGGTCATCAGGCACCCTGAATGAGACATGATTACAGATATTTGCATTTCTTGTGCCTATATATTGCATTAATCACCAAGGACAGTTAAGCTTGTGTCTGAACATGAGGGGGCTGCATTTTTAAAAGTCCCCACAAGAATGAACCCTGGACACAGAACCAAAGCACGTGCCAGTTCCACAAGATGCTTTCAATCACCGTAGGTGCTCATATTGCCCAAAATTCAGAGGAATTGAACTGAGTAATCTTTAGGGTGTGCGAAATAGGTGTGAAGTTCCAAAATTCCTGCCCCATTTTCCACAGCGCTGACTGCTCCTGTTTAATTGGTTACCTGCCTTCCGTTCGATCTCTCTGTGAAATCAGATCAGAAATGTGATTAATTAATATTACTTAGAAGGGTTTGAAACTTATATTAATATTACTTAGAAGGGTGGAATGTGCTGTTTGTTATGTGCTAGTGCTGCTAGTGATGTTGGACACTGATGTATTCTGAACAGATTCAGGACAAACCACTGCTTTTTATTGAAAAAGATAAATTGGTTGCATTTGTTTGTGCCTCTGCCTGTCCATCTAACCACTCTGATGTTCTCTCTAGAGTTTCTGCACGCTTACAAAATGCTTTAAAAGATATGATTTCATTACACTCTTTTGACAGTGGACAAAATATTCCCACTCCCCAAGGCATTAAAATGAGAGAGGTGGTTGTTTTTTAATTCATATCTCATTCATCAGGAGAGCTTTGCATATGTGATTTTCTGTAAAATGTCATGAATACTTAAATATGCATTTACAGTGTAATTCAACATTAATCATTCACAAGGAATTGTTTATTTGTGCCAGCTGTAAAGCACAATTGCAATTGTGCACTGAATGCAGTGATAATGCAATAGAGAACAGTATTGGTCTGTTACAGTAATTTATCCTGGGTATTCGGAATGCTGGAGGATCCTGGTTATCTGAACACATGGCTTTTATTCTGGACTGGAGCAAAATTAATTACAATTCCTGATGTTGCATGTGCAGCTGTTTTCTGTCAAGAAAAAGAAAATCCCACTGGGGAAGAACTTAAAAAGAACACCAAAAGTTCTGGGAATTGGCACTTGTGTTTGCAAGAATCTGAGTAATTTCACAAGTAGAACAAGAATCAAAATCTTTAATGGTCTGATTGCTAAAACCAGTAACTCCAAGAGGAAATCATTAGACATGACCTTCTTGCAAACAGGAATTAATAAAATGTAATCTTAGGCTACAACATATTTTAATTAACGTAATGCCTATTTCTGGGAGATGCTGGTTTCTATAAATATTATCTGCATATACACTACTGCTAAGGAAATTGGTATAATCTGGGATTTCAGTCATGTTTCTTTTGGACAATTTTTTTTTCTTTTATTTTTTTTTCCTTCAGTCCCCACACTGAACTCTTATTAGATTCTAGCTCAGCCAAACTAGTTACTATGCCTGGCTAATGAGGAAAACTGACATTAAACTTCCAAGCTGGCTAATTTAATAAAAAGAACGTAACAATAGTGCGTGTCCAGGAGGCTGCCATGAACCACTGACAGCTTTATTTTTTGTCTGTACATTGGCACTGATGTATATAAATATAAACTATACCCTCTCCTGTGTCCCAAGATGCAGGAAATGCAGGAAAGTAAGAAACTAGAAATAACCACCATTGAACAGATGTAGGAGAGATGAACTAATGGACAGAAAGGTGTGAGATATCAAAAGCCAAGATTTTGCCTTTCCTGGCTTCTCATTTATTGTGCACAGCATGATGTAGAATTAAAGTGTCTGGGCAACAGTAAGTTAATGTGGAAAGAAGGATTACTTAATCCCAGAATCTTTATTTTGCCTGATCTTTCTCTTTTCCTACTAAAATCTGGTCTTACGAAGTCTTGGATTTCCTTTAGAATTACTGGGACTACTCTTTACTGTCATTAGTGTTACACGAGATTTTATTAATAGTGATAAAGCAACTATCACAATGTACAACGATGAAAAAATATAGTTTAAGAAAACTAACATTTGAAATTTTTTTTTGGTAGTCATTTATCTAGTTTAAAGAGCATACAGCATCTGTAACAGGTGCAATGGCATTGAAACAATGGGCAAGAGAATCACATCAACAAGCAGATAGCACATGGAAGCATGAGGTCATCTTGTTTGCCACTTGTGCTCAGAGAAGTCTGTCGTACCAGAGACTTTCAGACACCTCTGATCCAGAAAGCTGATCTTCCAGGAAGAAACACGGCCACGCACAGAACTAGAGGTGACTTCAGTTCTCCCCAGTGGGGATGGTGAGGCACTGGAGCAGGCTGCCCAGGGGAGTTGTGGATATCCCATCCCTAGAAGTGTTCAAGGTCACATTGGATGGGACTTTCAGCTATCTGGTCTAGTGGCAGGTGTCCCTGCCTATGGTGGGAGGGGTGGAACGAGATGATCCTTAAGGTCCCTTCCAAACCAGACCATTCTATTGCTATTTAATCTTGTTTATTCTCCAAGCAGTTCTTTGAGATGTGATATGAGGTTGCCTCATGTGGGCAAAATATGGGAGACATGGGGGGAAACAAGAGAAGAGAGAAAGTTCCTCAACTTATCCTTTGTCCCTGGACATCAGAGTGGATTCAGTGGGAAGGAAGCACACTTAGCCTTTCAACTGCACGGGACTGTGAACAGGGGCCTGGTGAAGTAATGCACCCTTCAAATGCACATGTTGATGAGCTGCAGTGGCTTTTCTGAACCAGTAATCTACACTACTTCATTCATTGTAAATGGTTTAATGTTTTGCATTTTGAGAGTGCATTTCAGTCAGAGCTTTACAAATACTCATTAAGCCCTGAAACACTGCTCTGGAATAGATGAATAAATTATATGGGGAAAGTAATCATTAGAAACCTTGTTGTTTTGTTGAATGGTGTACAGTTTTCATGTAACCCAGGACTTAAGTGCAGCAAGTCCTTGACACCTATTTTCACTTTCCTATATGAATATTCATTTGGTTTAAGTTAGCATTTCATGCCCACATCTTATCAGAATTAAAATTCATCCTCCTCGAATGGAAACTGTGCTGTTTCCCCACCACAGACAATGGTTTGCATCCAATAAAATTGTTCTTTGTTCCAAAACTGTGGTTAGAATTCAGTGTTTAATCAGATGCTGATAGCAAACACTCCTGGTTTCCTTTACATCCATGTGACAATACAAAAGACAATTGATATGTGGCTAGTGTAAGATTCACTCTGGACATCCCAGGCACACTGGGCTTTGTTAATACTCCAATGTACAGCTTGACATTATGTGTTGCCTTACTTTGAGTTGTGTTTCTTTCCCCTAGTGCAAAAAACTGTTCTATTCTTTGAATTGCATCATAGATTTATCTTAAATACATGTATCTATGGATTTTAGATTTTGTTAGTGCTATGTTTTGTTCTTAAAATCCCTTTAGAATGTTAAAATGGAAAGAAAGGATGCTCCCAGGGACATATGGTGGGTTATTAAATGGTTCCTTCTAAATATCCAGCCTGAATCTGGTCCACTTTGTTAATCTCCAGATGTTTCTCATTGCATCAGTATCAACTTAAATGAAACAAGTTCAGTTAGGGTGCTCATATTAGGAAAAGAAAAACCACAATGGTATAATTTTTGCCACTTTTCTCAGTGAAGCTGATATTTGAAAGGTTGGAACTGTAGGTGCACTTGATCCTGCCATCAGGTCTTATTACATCAGAGCTTAGATGTTCACAGAGCCAAGGGTAAAACCTGCAATATCCTAGTTCATCTTGTGACTTTATGAACTGTCTTGTGGCTTTATGAGCTGTCTGTACAATACCTATTCTTCTTGGTTCACAAGCCATAAAATAATCTTAGAAAAGTAAATATTCTCAAAACATTTAAAACTGAAAATTGCAAAGCTGATTTCCCATGTACCAGAGTTTATATGACAAAATCATCAATACCACCAGCTGTTTTTTTTTTCCAGCACTCCAGACAGATATAATTCTGATAAAACGGACGTAATTCTGATAAAATGTGGGATTTTAGCGTGATTTCATCTGATTTGCCTTAGCAGCAGCAATTCCAAAGGCAAGGTTAAATGGAATAAGGATCTTCGGTTGAGGTATTTATTGTGAAATTCACCGAGGGGGGAGAGAATGGCCTGAAGTGCAAACGCTGGCTTGTTATCAGTCTCTGCAAATGCCTCAGGCCACTTCTGCCACTGCTACGGCAAAGCTGCGCCCTCCACTTGGGAATTAGCACATTCCCTACAGATTTGCATATAATAGAAGTAGTTGTGATAGTTTCTCAAAAAAGTCTTTGTTTTCACCCGTGCCTTTGCCAAACCTGAGCCAGAAATGTGTCATCAAAGCAGTCATTTATGTATTTAAAAAACGAGCGCTGTTTCCACGCTGTTGCCATGGGACAGCTATAGCAGGAAATGAGCAAAACACCCACATAATTATTTTTGACAGAATACAGCTTCGATTTTATCAAGTGTAGCCCCTATGTGATATGTTGTTAAGGCAGCCTTCAACATCTCAGTGAGTGAAATGCTGATTTGAGGAGTATGCAGTGCCCAAAAGAGTCCTACAATTGTTATGCTTGAAAAACAGAGCATCTTAAAGACGTCTGCCTCATTGAGATGATATGGGACTAACTATTGTTAAGTCTCCGAGGAGCAATTAGAGTTGTTTTTTATTAAATTTTCTTGTCTTGATTGACATTGAAACTGAATGAATCAATATGTAAATCCAGATTACAGTGATCTAATAAGATATTGAGAAAGATGATACTTTACAAAACATTCTGTGGCAAACTCTACAGCACCAACAGAAAAACCCCATAAATTTATCATTTTGCAAACTGCCTCGCTGTTGTTCTTGCTTTTGAATTTAATCTGCTTAGCTACTATTTAAATTACATTTCAGAGGATGCTGTAATTAAGAAGGGGATATAATTCATCATTTGTAGAGATCACATCCATTATGTATCTAAATAATATAAGTTATTTATAACAGTGCTGTTTAACAACCTTAGAGAGCTTTAAGCATTAATCAATAACAATGGAGAGATGTCAATGTGTAAAATTGAATCAGGTATAATAATATTCCAGTCTGACAAATATCAGGCTGTTCCTTGCTGAAATACATAATTCTCTCTCCTGATTTGAATGGCTACTTACTTGACTGATTAAAAGGAAATCTATTTCAGGTGGGTTTTATCAAGAAGAGGAACACATTTGTATATATTTAAAAGATAAATGGAATAGTCCTCCTCCCTCAAGAAAGGAAGAGTCAAATCAGAAAGAATAATTTTTTGGAAGATAATAACTGCAGTAAATGAAGATGGTTTCATTTCTTTTAGTCAATATAAAATAATGAAGTTTTTTCGTATGAATTAAGTCTGTACTGTTTATCCATTTTTACATGCACATTCTAATACACAGGAATGAAAAGGTGTAACACAGGTATAAGTGTGCTAAATTACTGAACAATGCTTTGCTGACCTTGCTGACCTTTTGAGTGGTCAAGTAAACTGAGGCCCTGAATCTACTTTGGTCTTTTCTGTGGAAGTCCACCTACACAGGCTCTAGGGAATGAAAAATATATGACAATTAGGAAAAAACCCATTTTTATTACCTTTACTCAGTCCCATTAGATTCAAGAGTTCTGCTCAAGAATTTGCAGAAGGTTCTTTTTCTTCTAGCTGTGTTTTTAAAGTTACCTGTGCTGTTCTGCAGTGCCACAAATTGCTCTCCAGCTCTGTGTGACAGTAAGATGGGTCACAGGTATCAACACGTTGCTTTACTGCTGGGACAGTGACAGTTTTGCCTGTCCTGGATTTGCAACTTACAGATATATTTTTTTCTTTTTTTTTGGGGGGGTGGGGGAAAGAGACAACCTTTTCCTAGTTTTGTTGTGTGTGATTATTTATTTATTTTTGCTCCTTAAGCCAAGGAAAATAAAGTTTTATTTTTATCTCCCTGTGTTTTGGGCTAGGTGGAGATACAATCAAGCAAAGGAACACAGGAGGACATTTATGGAACCGTGCAATACTTGGGAATGGAGGAACAGTTGAGTGATATCCCTCAGATTTTTTTTTTCAGCTTTGTTTAAAACTTTCCTGTTACTATAGCTACTGCTTTTGTCACGCTCACATATAGATGGTTTATTACACTGCCTTTGGAAACTGATTGCTGTTGCAAATCTTTGAAGCCAAGATTGGAAAGGGTGCAGGTGTGTAGCAGGAGACTGGAATGAAAACCATGGAAGGACCTGAGCCCAGGCATAGGAATAGACAAAAAGAGGTGTGGAGGATTGTCAAGAAGGCACATGTGCTGAGATTGTAACAAAAAGCAGGGAGAAACTGGAGAGAAGTTGGCTATTGGAAAGCTGTGACGAGGTATGCACTCTTCATGTTGCCAGAAAAATGAAGGAGAATGATTAACCCTCATCTACCTCCCCCTGGAGCCAAGCAGATAATCAAAATCTTGGATTCTTTTGCAAAGGGGTCTTTGAAAAAAGGATTTGGGAGACCACAACGGGAAGAGATTGTTCTGCCTGGCAAAAGCTTATTTAGGAAGAGGACTGAGACCTTGGCAAGTTACAAGCCCTCTGAGAAAGTAACCTCTCTGGAAAGGTAGGGCAGAAGATGCTAAAATGGAATATTACCTGCAGTCTTGTGTGGGGTTTGCTATTAGTATGCATAGAGGTGTGTTAAGTGATCCACAGAGTAGCAGCAAGCTATTTATAGGTGTATTAAGACAAATGAGGTGAAAAATCTGTTTTATCTTTGAGATATTCAAATTTGAAAACATCTTGTTGAACAGGTTAGCTTCTATTACTACTAAGGGGACTCCAGGGTGAAGTTTTGGGTCTTCCAAAGCAAATGGAGAGCAAACTTAGGGAGGAGCCTGGAAAGTGGATTCAGAGGTCTTAAATTTCTTCAGAAAAAAAAGTGTCCTAGTGAAGATTGCTGGGAATATGTGACACACTGCTTGCCCTATGATATATAGTTGCAAAAAATGGCAGTTGCCAATAGGGCTGGGAAAAGGGTAATACCAGTCATGGAATGGTGGACTCAAAACTGGGGAGAAAAGTTTTGATGGGAATAAAGTGACCTATCTCATATTGGAGAAAGAAATCAAATGCATAATTCCTGAGAAAACATCAGAGAATTGAACAGCTTGATTTAAAATTTTGAATATTTTAGACTTAAGGACCAGTGATGTTTGTCTTTGCATTTGTCCCATTTCTTAAAAAGAGTGTCTTCATGCTCAGGTGTCCCGGAATGACAGGGAGTCTGTGTTCACAAATACGGACTTGACATCAAGTGTCTGCTTTAAAACAAACTAAATGTTGATAGTCACAGGTACATCAGTATTGAAGAACTGAGGGTTACTTAGTGCTGCCAGGCTTACAGTATCCTTTGCCAAGGAAAAAAAAAAAAAAAAGAAAAATGACCTCAAGTGCTCATTATAAAATATAAGTTAAATTTCTGGAAATGATCCCGTGACTTTGGCACATAATTGTCCTTTTGTATTTCTCCATTCTACAAATAACTTGAACACTATGCAGACATTTAACTATTGCCACCTCTGTTTAGAACAATTTAGACTTGTCATTACAAAACTATGACTATTTGTTATTTAGTTTAATTTTTTGATTACGAAATACATGCTAGTGTGTGGATTCTAGGTGCTGGGTATGTAAATCACTGAGTCTTTGTGAAATGCAAAAGAGAGAAAATGAAGAGGAGATGGGACTGTGTTAAATATAGTAATCATAAAAGCTTGTGTTACAGGAAATTCTAAATTGACAGTAATTAGGGAATACATTCATTCATTTTTGCTTTTGTGTGCATTTTTGTGCATTTCAGGGGATATACTTAACTTGATTCTATGAATATAATTCTTTTGGGCAAATGGATGTTCAGGTGAGAGAGAGGTAATTGGATATATTCAGATGTTTGCATCTAGAAGGTAAATCAGTAGGACGTCTTTAAACATGAAGGACATTTGTAAGGAAAACAGAATTATTTTGAAGATATCTTCTGGATTTCACAAAGGGTACTTCCAGTGAGAACATACCTTTGAAAACCAATCGTGGTTTGGAAAAGAAAACCCTTTGACTGAAGATAATTGCCCATTTTTTTAACTCGTAGGAGAGTTTAGCATATTTTGGAAGGAGAAGTTTGGATTTGTTATGCAGCACCAGCATTGCTTTCTCAATGTCATTTTCCCATCTGTCTTGCTCAGCAGTGTCCCTGTCTGGGCTGATGCCTGTGTGCAGTCTCCAGTCAGATCCTGCTGCACAGGGAGATAGTGACCCTCCAAACTATTCTTGTACAATGTCATGCTCCATATCTTCCTCAAAGGAACTGTGGATACAATTTGAACTTGTTTATATTCTTCCCAGTGGCCAGGAAAATGAATAATTCCTTTTTCCGTATTTGGAATTCCTTCAACAATAGATTTGCCATTATTTAATCTTTCTTATTTTATCAGGTATATTTATCTTTTGTTGCTCTTAGAATTCGGTTCCCTGACAGAGGTCCCATGGAAATTTAGGAAAACTTCTCAGTCTATTGCAAGGAAAATAGGCTCCAAAAACCTTACTTTGTCTAAAATTTGCCATCAGTTTCCCCACAGCATAAACTGCCCTCTATAGAAAGTAAAGATGTAAAAGATGTTTCATTTAATGTCAGCACTTATAAAAAGGTAAAACACAATCTATTGGTGACAATACCTTTTCTGCTCAAAATTTATGTGGCATTGCATTAATATATATATATTAATTCTGTCCTGGAAAGTGCTTAGGCAGGATAATGGGTGATGTCTTGCAGATGGCGTGCCAAATTTTTGTACATATCTTGTGAATCTTGCCCTTCCTTCTGTCTAGCTCTCCTGACTTCTGTAGGTTGTGGGATTCAACAGAAAACACTCCAGATCAGGAATGAGTATGTGCTCTATATTTAGTCATGTCATCAGTAGTACCACTGTGCAAGTTGCTTATCTTTCTTAACTTTATCAGGGATTGTCCTTCTTCTCCTTGTAAATAACAGAAATCTTTAAATTCAAGAGGTTGCCAGGAATTCTTCCTTTCAACTAGATAGCCACTCAACAAGGTGCTCTTTAGTAGCTATCAGGTGATGACAATTTTTGATGTCCATCTATTTCTAAAACTCTTTAACATTTTGAACCAGCATTTCTTTTCATAGAAATATAGACTAAAATGGATCTTGTGAGAGATCATCTTTTCATAGCTCCTGACCTGAGACAAAATTAGTATACTTAGAATTTCCCTGCCAGAAATTTTGTCTGAGCCAGCCTTTAGAAATTGGTGATGAGGGTGATAAATACCATGATATTCCTGCTTTGGCTGCTTTACTGCTTATTACATTTGGGAAAAATTCTATGTATCTTCAAATTTGTCTTGGCAAAAATCAAGCTGTTTTCTACTCATCCTGACATGGATGAACAATGAATAAAATTGACTGGTATGTATTAAATCTAATCAACTATATTTTAGTTTCAAAATAATACAATAGTGATATTTTTGTTGTCTTGTTTGCTTTCCCTACCCACTAAGGTAATGTTTGGTCTTGGACTTGAATAGTTTTAATTTGTCCTCTTCATGTTTTAAACAATCTTAAGGCTTTTGAATAGAAAAAAATCTTTCTGCATGTTCAATCTATTTCATTAAGTGCTTCTTCATTCTATAGCTTGACATGGGCTCTAGCTGTGCACAGCCTTTTTTTTTCCAAATTGAAGAATTCTGTAGGTACTCCTGAGATGGCTTTTCCCCACGCTGTCTGAGAAGCCAACAGCTGAAGTTGTTTTCTCCAATTTGAACAAATATACCATAGTGATTCCTTAGTGTAGTTCTTCCATAATCTGAAAAAGCGTTGCATTTTTGGAGTACCGGCATTGGAAACTTTCCAGGAATGTGGATTTGCCTGGTTTCCAAGATCTCTTCCCTATCTCCCCTATTGTCTGATTAATACATTCTTCTACCTCTAAGAATCAATGCATTAACTTCTTTTATCTTAAGCACTTACCACTGCTAAAAGGGAATCACACTGCACAGTCCTGAAGAGCAGTGTGGTTGCACAACCTATATTTCAGTATAATCAGACAATGAACTGCTCTGAAATTGTCTTGCAAATTAATCTGTCTCACCATGAAACCTTTCATGATTTTCATTTTCAGCTGTTCGAAGCAGAGCTGGAAAATCATGCTAAAAGGCATAATACATGTTTTGCAGCTAAAGGGTATAATACATGATTTGCATTATGGCTTACAAGCTTTCTTAACCAGGATTTAATAACTCAGATTCATTACTCTCCAAATGCTCTGCCTCTGTCTGGCCTCACACCTTTTATAAGTCGTGCTTATCCTTTATGAAATATACAGGTCATGATGAAAAAGTCATAACTAGGAGGCTTTTCTGTGCATTTAAGCTTCCTGAAATAGCAGCAGCTTTTGACCTCTAAGATCATCAAATTCAATTGTATTGAGTTCTCTGAAAAATAGGAAATAGATCATTAGAGTACACACCATGCTGAAATCCAGCTGTGATTCTGTAACCTTCTAGACACTGGATCTAATTGTGACTGAAAGAAATTGTACTTTCATTTTTTCTTTTTTTTGTGATTCTCATATAGTGTCTCCTGCATTATTTGCAGATTCCTACTCCATGTTTTGTTGAAAAGTTATAGCATATGAAGGGTTGAAAAAGTGCAGGGAAACATGCGGACCTGAATGGTGCAAAGGGTGGGGTGAATGTAATGAAAGTGGAAAAAAGAGGGAATGAGAATGTTTGGATGTTGCCACTGCCAGGGTGAAGCTGGGCTGTAAAGGCAGGGGCTGAAAAGCAAGGCATGAGGTAGAAAGGATGTCCATGTTCAGTGAGTTTATTCTGGAAATAGTAAGGGCAAGGGAAAAGGGTAATAGTTTTATACTGGAAGAGGAGAGGCTTAGAATATATACTAGGATTAAATTCTTCACTGTCAGGGTGGTGAGTCACTGGTGGTTGCCCAGAGAAGCTGTGGATGCCCCAACCCTGGAAGTGTTCAAGGCCAGGTGGGATGGGCCTCTGAGCAACCTGGGATAGGGGAAGGTGTTCGTGTCCCCCAGGGCTGGGGGATTGGGATGAGGTGATCTTTAATGTCCCTTCCAACCCAAACCATTCTGATTCTCTGTTTCAATGAAAGTGCAGCTACAGATTTTGGAATACTTTAAAATGTAGCACTGCTCTCCCAATTTAATGAAGTCATCCAAAAAAGTGTTTCCAGAGGATGCAGACAGAGCAAGTAATATTAGTGACACATTCCTATAAAGCTGTCAAGAATGGATTCAAACTTGCAGTATTCAGGGACCTCATGATGTCTCCTTGAATTATCCAGTTACCAACAAAGGGAGCCTCAAATATCCTAGCTTTTATTAGACCCTTGTTGAAGAGCATATTTCACTGCCTTTAGCTGAGTTCCAGATATTGTGGCCTTAAGGTCCTAATTTTACCCCAAATAGCTTCTTCCAGACAGTGCCTCCAGAGTGCAATGAGTGGTATGTAATAAAGTGTCTGATATCAGCCAGGGAGGACTGGAACCAGAGCCTGAAAAAAAAAACAAAAAAACCCCCAAAAAACCAAAAAAAAACCAACCCAAAAAAACACCCAGAAAAACCAGAAGAATCTGATAATCTTATTAATGAATGATGCCTGGAGGCATTCTTCTGCCAGGGCTCTAAATCACAAACCTACCTCCTGATGAAGCCAACACAAGTCAGCTTGTGAACATTTATGAATCTAGACTAAGTTTTCATCTTGATCTTAATTTTGGAACAGAGCTCTGCAAATTACTGTAACAAAATATGCCTTTCCAATAAGGCATTTCTATGCAATTTGCAGGTGTATGTGATCATGTGCTAATGCCTCAGGCACCATGATGTATCAACTCAAGACTTGGTCATATGACAACGGTGACAAATTGAATCAGGGAGTTTCTAAATTGATATAATGAAAGTATTTCACCACAGGCACATGGGAACTAGTTGCTAAGAGAGGCTGTTGAACTTCTGTCCTTGCAGCATTTTCACATCCTTACCTGGACAAAGGCCTGGGCCACCTGGTCTAAGATCAATGCTGACACTGCAGGAGGCTGCACTAGTGACCCCAGTCTCTTTCATTGCAAGAACTGAAGAAAATCAGTGAAATGGGTTCAAAACAAAAGAAAAAGAAGGTGATTCTTCATACACAGCTCAGGTAAGATGAGCATTAGGAGCACTTTGCTACTGCTGGATGATAGAAGTTATGTGGGCTCTAGTCTGGACAGGATCACAGAAAAGAACCATTGGGAGTTAGATATGGAAACAATATCTTGAGCAAGAGCTGTCTGAGCTGACAGCTCCTGCAGGCAAGCACTGGATGTAGGTACTAGAGCTGAGGAAAGAAGCTGGGGAGTCACCTAGCACTGACTGGCTCCTGCGCTCTTCCCCAGAACCTGCTCCTCTTGGGACATGAGACAGAATATTAGGCTAAACAGACATTTAGTTTGAACCAGTACAGATGCTTTTAGGACCTGAAATCCAAACCACAGTAATGTTTATTCTATGAAGTTACTATTCATTTGAGGTGGGTAAGCCTATTTTGTCACGGTGCTCGAGTGGACAAAGCCACTACAAACTACACGCACTGAGTTCATGCAGCTGATGGAGCATGAAGACTTGCTTCAGAGCATCATGGCAAATGAGTGACTCCAGAGCAAAAGCTGGTCTTAATCTCTTCTGCACAGACCTAAACATGCAATGAGAAGTAACCTGTGTTTGATTTACTTTGGAATTGCACTAGAGCAGACCTTACTGCAAGTTCTGTGATAACTCGCACCTAATCAGAATGACTCAGAATTGTTAGGGCTTCTGTGGTGGGTTGACACTGTCTGGACATCAGGTGCCCACCAAAGTCACTCTGTGATTCCCCCTTTTCAAATTGTCAGGGGAGAGAAAATATAATGGAAGGCTTGTGGGTCAAGGTAAGGGCAGGGAGAGATCCCTCACCAGTTACTGTCATGGCAAAGAGACTCAACTTGGGGAAATTCATTTAGTTTATTACCAATCAAATCAGAATAGTACATTGAGAAATAAAATCAAATCTTAAAAACACTTTTCCCTACCCTCCATTATTCCAATTTTATTCCTTCTCAGTAGCACAGAAGGATGGGGAATGAGGGCTGTGGTCAGTTCATGACATTGCCTCTGCCGCTCCTCCTCCTCAGGGGGAGAACTCCTCACACTGCTCCAGCGTGGGGTCCCTCCCCTGGAAGACAGCTCTCCATCAGCTTCTCCAACCAAGTCCCTTCCCATGGGCTGCAGTTGTGCATGTGCTGCTCCAGTGTGGGTCCCTTCCATGGGGTGGGGTCCTTCCTTCAGGAACAGGCTGCTCCAGCATGGGTCCCTCCAGGGTCACAACTCTTCCAGCAATCCTGCTCCACCATGGGCTCCTCGCTCCCTGGGTTTGCAGGTCCTTGCTCCAGAACAGGCGTCCCATGGAGTCACAGCCTCCCTCAGGCATCCACTTGCTCTTGAGTGGAGTCCTCCATGGCTGCAGGTGGATCTCTGCATCCCTGTGGATCTCCATGGGCTGCACCACAGGCTGCAGGGGAATCTCAGCTCTGGTGCCTGAAGCACCTCCTGCCCCTCCTTCTGCATTGACCTTGGTGCCTGCAGAGCTGTTCCTCTCACATATTCTTACTCATCTCACTCATTCTCTGGGCTCAATTCCTCCTTCATGCTAACTTTTATCCCTTTTAAAATCCCTTATCCAATACATTGGCCAGCATTGAGTCCATCCTGGAGCTGGATGGCATTGCCTCTATTGGATGTAAGGGAAGTTTCTGGCAGCTTCTGACAGAACCCACTCTTGCAGCCCCTCCTCTTCCAAAACTTTGCCATGGAAACCAAATCAGGTGTTTTTCTGTTTTTGTTTTTTTTTTTTAAAGGCAGCACAGAAGTTTTAGTATTAGAAGTTTTAATCAAAATTCTGACATACGATTAAAGGGCTACAAGATACTTTCTCCTGCTTTATAACTGTAGAGAAACTAAATTTCTGTTGGAAGATGAGAGTATCAGTCTGCAATGTGTGCCACAGTAATGAACCATTCTTGGTTGTTAGATGACACCATGTTAGTATAGTGTATATATACAGTATATATAGTGTATATATACACAGTATAGTATCTTCTCCAACAGTGGTCAAAAAGGGAAGTCTACACAAAGCTACCCTGATGCACCAGACCTGCAATGTTGTCTGAAACTGGCGTGAAATAGAGCAAAGCCCTTTCTCTCCTGACTGATGCTGCTTTTCTTGCCTCCTACTTTCTTCTGATGATTTATTTTGGTTATCTAGAAGAAAAAGCAAACGTTATCATTTTCCCTGTACTGCAGCACTCTCCCCTCTTACACTCTCCTACTGCATGCTGGCGCTCTCCCTCTCCCCCACAGCCGTGTCCTCAGTTGGTCTGTTTTTTCTTTACTAACCTGTCCCCAGTCAGACCCACCTACCCTTTCCCACCCCTCTTAGCAGCTTGTCTTTCCCGTTTAACATTCTCCTTCTATGCCAAGCTTGCAAATGTCCCATTTCCTGCCTTTTTGATCCTGCTCTCCTTCCCCAGTATCAGAACAGCAGGAACCTCACAGAGCCATGCTTGGCTCCGCCACCTCATTGAAAGAGGCATTTCTGCACCCTGAACCCCTTGGCTTGGTCAGCCCTCCTCTGCTGCTGCAACTACCACTACGGCCAAGCCCAGGCACTGGCTAGGACTCCCTACCTGGCACGCATCCTCGCTCTGCTGGCTGGCGCTCGGATGAGAGTAAGAAATCTACGGGCTCTGCTGTACGGCAGCCCACTCCTTGCTTGTCCCGTCCACTCTGTCCCTAAGGCACTTTCTGAGTGACTGGACCACTTTAGCTGGGGCACCCGCACACCCCACACCAGCACCAGGAAGGGTTTTGGTCTGACTGGGAGCCAGCCCAGCCTCACTGAAACGCACCGAGCGGGCTCTCACGTTACCCTTCTGCCTTTTGTAGGTCATGGATGAACATAGGGGCTGGCACAGGTCCGTCCCGATGCCGGTGACAGCTCTGCTTTGTCAGCCGGCTGCCGCTGCCGCCTCTCTGCGATGTTTTAACCTTGGTGCCCCCGTACCCTGTGCCCGAGGTTCAAAGTCCCCGCGGCCTGTCTGTCCCTCCTCACCTGGCGCCGCCGGCGAACGCGTCCCCGGGGCACGGCGGCAGCCAGGTGCGCTCACACCTGTACATCCCCCGCTCCCGGCGCGACTTCCAGGGCTCCCGGAGCGGAGCACGGGACAACCCCGCTCGCTCCGGCGGGCGGAGAGCGCCTGAGGGGATGCGCGTTTCCCGCCCGCGGGGCTGGCCGCGGGGGGCCGCTGCGCCTCGCCGGGCCGGCAGCCCACGCGGGGCCGGGGAGC
>VZUI01046748.1:0-16628 GCA_013401135.1 Cettia cetti
GCGGCCCCGCGCCGCGCCCACAGAGGCCGCGCCCGCCGCCGGGGTTGCCCCGCGGGCGGGCGAGGCCGGCACTCACCGGCCACGGTGTCCAGCCGGGCGGTGCGGTGCCGCGGCGCGGGCGTGGGCTTCTCCTTGCTGATCTCGCGGCGGGCCCGGTTCTCCACGTTAAAATTCCGGAACACGCGGGTCACCCGCCCACCCATCGCCGCTGCCAGCCGCGCCTGCGCACGGGGCACGCCGGGCCGGGGCAGTGTGCCGCGCCGCGAATGCACCGGAAGAAGATAAACCGAGTACCGCAGGCAAACAAACAAACAAACAAACAAACTAGCGAACGAGAATTTACACAAGGCGGTCCGCTTTTCACTTCACGGTGCCCTGGCGGTGCTTTCTCCTTGCCCTCGGCGCTGTCTCGGACGTTGGTCCTGCCGCAGCTTTTCTAAACGCGTGCGTGAGCGCGTCGGACGGGTCCTGTCGGGAATGTCCTCAGAGCCGCGGGCTGTCCCAGAGTTCCCCTTCCAGCCGTGGCGGCTGGCGCCTGAGCCCCCGGACACGTCATGTCGTGACTGTCGCTACTTATTGATCGGCGGGGATAGGCGCGGGTCCAAACTGCAGCGAGGGAGAGTTCCCCAGTACTGTTGAGAATTTGCAGGCTACACAGTGCTTTCAGGGTGCAGATCCTCTTTTTTCAGCTCAACCAAATAACCTTTCTTCTGACTTTGCAAAAATTGCTAAAACTACTTGTGAGAAAATGTTGAGAAGGCCTCGAGCCATGCATGGTAAGAAAGGTAAATTTGTCGACAGAATCAAAATTGTTGAGATGGAATCAGCAGTTCATAGATTCAAGAAGCAAAGTGTAAAAAGATACAGAATCCTTAGAGAAAGGAAGCCAGAAAGAGCAAGAGCTACTGGCCTGATGCAAAAAGCGGTAAAGCCTGATGGTTGACTATTTTATTCAGCCACGACTGATAAGGTGTCTTACCAAGAGATTAATGACTCGTTCATTCCAGCTGCTGAATGAATTAGCCAATAAATAATTCCCTTGGGGTTTTAAATTGTTTCCAGACTCGTAGTGCCTTCTGGGTCTCTAGTTAGTAATTGCCTGAATGAAGTGACCAGGAGTGGGAGTGTTAATGAAGGACAGAGAAAAGACCAGACTTCCTCTTGTGGTTTTGGTGGTTTTTTTTTTTTTTTTTTTTTTTTTTTTTTTTTTTTTTTTGTTGGTTGGTTTCATTTTTTGTTTGTTTTTTTTTTTTTGTTTTGTTTTTGGTCGGGTGATTGTTTGTTTGTTTTGTTGTTTTGTTTTTGTTTGTTTTTTTTTGGTGGGAAACACCTTTTTTTCCTGCCCTTGCATCTATCTAGTTTTTCTTATTATTGTGGGTATACAAAGCCTGGGGTTTCAGAACTTGGTCTTCTACTAGTAGCATTATTTATTAATAATAATTATGGTGTGATAGTTGTCAAGGCTACAGTGTGCTTTAATGCTGGATTAATGAATGGCTGTGTTTTCCTTAGAGAGAAGCCAAACAGATTTAGAAAGGCAATGGAGACAAGACAGCATAAGCATGGTGTGTGCTGGATTTCTGCTCTTTTTGGGAATCAGGAAGGTGCAGTTTCTCCATTGTTTATATTAAAGATTCCCACAGCCTGTTGGAGGATAGAAACATGTTTTTGTTCCCTGGTAATAAGCTTACTGACCCTGTCTTATTTTAGACATTGCATGCGAATGAATTAAGGAGACAGTGATAATAGGAAGCTGTTAAAGATCTGCTGAAGTCAGACTGGTGACAAGTTTAATTAAATATCTATAGTCAATTACTTGCTGACTAAACCTGTGTTCTTGAGTCCAGGATTTGATACTTTTGTAAGTGTTGAGTCTGTGTGGTGTGTCTATAATGAAAAAATCCACATGGATGCCTTTGTAGACCTTTCATAGGTACTTTAGCATTTCTCTGAGAGGTATTCTTACTGATCTGTCTGCAAGTCAGCTATTGTCCCAAAATTGGAAACAAAGTTTCTCCTTCAAAAGCTAAGAGCTCCCAGCTTGTGGAATCAAACTCAGCACAGAGCTTCTGTCTTCTGAAAGCCTGAATGTGATTAACACTGCTGTAATATGTACTGACAGCAAAATAAATTCACCAGAAGGTTGTCAGTTAAAAATAAAGAGTGATGTCATGCTCTGCCTGTCACTTTCTACCACTGAGGATGTCACAAGGCTGTTCTTTTCATGTATAAAGATGCATCAAAAGTTCAAGATTTTTATTCTGAGGAAGCTTTCTTAGACTGTAGCATGCAGAAGAAGTGAGATTGAAAACGGGGGTTTTTTTTAATAATTTGGTATTTTACCAGTGTGATGGTGTTGATGTTAAATATCAGTAATCAAGAGGCTTTTTTTTTCCCACATAAAGCATCTGCAAGTGGGATGATTAAAAAATCATTTGTACTCAGCTTAGATAGAGTTTCAAATGTGATGCATTTTTCTTAAATGAGGAGTCTGAATTTTTTTCAGGGAATTCAAAAATAACAAAACAAAATAGCCCATGAGAAGAACACAGACTGTCCAGCTGGATTAATGTACACCAGCAGCCTGTTTTCAACAATGGACACCATCAAACTCATCAGAGAAAAATACAGTAACTCTCATGATAAATGTGTGCCATAGGCTGCCAAACTAGACCTCCTTGTAATCCTTCCATACCTCTTAAGAGAGAAATTTCTAAAGCTACTTTGTACCTGGAAAGTAAAAAGTACATTTGGACTGTTCTTTGAAAATTTTTGGTTTTCCATCTCAGTTTTGATTATATGTTGTGTATATTTTTTCTTTCTCTGCTAGTTCTGTAGCTGAGTGGAAAATAAGAAATTAATTTTTGTATTTAACCATTTATCAAAAGTCTGAATGACCTATTGAAAATTCCTTTTCTCTCATTAACATGTGTTTTTGTGTGATACTACTAAAGTTTCTTTGCTGTCTTTACTCAGAAGATCAGGAATCGGATTATGAGTGCAGATGGGCAAGTGATGTCAGTGTAAAAGAGTCTTTTTTTGGTAGCAGGTGCCCAGCTGGAGGATTTTGGAGAGGAGGCAGGCAAGGTTTGCTTTGTGATTGTGGTCTAGGATTGGCACAGCAGTTGTCCACAGAGGAAAATGAGGAATGCCCTTATACAGCAGCAGCACAGGTTTATATTTGATTCTGTCCACATTTTCTACCACTGAAACTTTTACTGTTCTTGTTTTTCTGTTGTTGTTTGTTCATAATTGATGTCAGTCTAAATGGGTACTTGAGCAAATTCATGTATCATTAGGATTCAGGGATTTGAGTCCTCTATCCTGATTACTGGTTTACCAGTAAACACAATGAAAGCATTGATCCTTTTCTTCCTTATCTCATCAGTGTTAGGCAGAACCAGAGAACATAGCATTAGCAAGAATTGATTATGAGCCAAGTAAAAATGACTGTCCTGCAACTTTGTAAAGATAAACTCGAGAGATGGACTTTCTGATGGATCACTTTTGCCTTTTCAGTGATTTTTGCTTGTTCTATTACTTAATTCAGATTATTTCTGTGTTACTGGTTTCAACTGATCCATCTTTTATTGGCATCTTAAGTATCTACAGAAGGATCTGCACTGGAGGATTTTGCTTAATTCCAGTCTGTGATCAGAGTGTTCCTGAACACTTGCATATTTTCAAGGCTAGGTGGCTGCAGTGCTTTATTTAAAGGAGTTTTTGTCAAGTCCTTATGTGGATGAAGTTTATGGCAAGTGCAGCAGTGTTACAGACTCACACACCAGCCCAGACAGATCACTAGCTCCTTGTCAGATAATACTAATTTCAAAGAAATTGCATTTAAATTCTGCTGATTGACTGTGGCTTGATATACCTGACATCATTTTCCATATTTTTCCTGTCTGATTGTTGTATCTCAATTAACAGGTTACTTTGACTTGGAAATGCACAGTGGAAGTCAGCATATTTGAGAATGAGGCAGCCTGGTACTGGAATTAATTAATTTCATCAGTTATACATGCCTTTTTACTTCATTTTTGCATTACTTTACACAGGGTTCAGTACCCCATGCTCTCTTCTCAGTGGCAGTACTAGTTGAGACAACTGACAGCCTTATTATTTCTTGTAACCCTGGCTTCAGTTCACTCCTCTTGCCAGCGTGAGGGTGTAGGAACACCCCCAGAGCAAACAACATCACACAGATGGTCTGATTTAAGAAAAAGAAGAGCTCCCATAACTCTTCTAGGCTGTATCAATCACTGATGGTTTGACTGCTACACAGAAAGCTACTGGAAACACAGGAGGAAAAACAAAAGGCCTGTGACAGGAGTAGTGCGAATACCTTGAACTGCTATTGCTGCCAGGTTGTTGGTTGGTTTGTTTGTGAAAGTTTGCACTTTGCTCCCACATTGTTTCCCTCCAGCAGTGACAGAAAAACTGTACCAGCTCCAGTGAGGAGGAGGTGAACCAGCAGTGGGAAGAGACGATTGGAATGGAGAGGTGGCTGGCTCATCTTGGGCTGGCTTTGCTGGGGCTCCAACATCACCCAAGACAAACAACATCCTTTGTACTGACTGGAGGCAGTAACAGTAGCCATGATTTTACTGCATTGCCACTGCAGTAGCTGTCTCATAGTCCAGAAAAGAGATGGCAAATGGATGCAAAATATTAACTATCTGCTGGAGTTTCTTTCACGAAATACAGCACATAAAAAATAATAAATATATAACCTAACTGTGCTGGCAAGATGCTCTTCTACAATAATGTAATATTTTTCCATCCCAAGGGATATTTCTATTCTCTCTCTATGGTTTTAATTTATGATGATGCAAAAATATTTGTACAGGTGATACATTTTGTATACATAACTTCATAATTTAGGTGTATTCTCTGTGACTTGATGTATCAAGGGATTGATTTTCCATGCTTTTATAAGTAGTTGCAGAACCAGTTTTATTTATTCATTTTACACTTTAATTGCATTCTTCTGCAATTTAAAAATTGTGTATTTGCAGGTGTGAATTACACAAAAAACTGAAGCTTTCATTTACCTATGGGGAGCCAAATTTTTGTGCAGAATAGGAAAGCCAAAATGACCTCAGTGAACACTTCTAAAACCATTTTATATATATCTCAGTCTTAAAGAAGGCTTATATATAGATCTTAAGAAGCTGGAGAAGTTACAGTGTGGTTTAATAGCTCAGTGGCTTAAGCAGTGTTATGCTGGGTAAGTAGCATTTGAGTCCATGTCCTATACCTGTATTTTTTTAGATGCAGTAGCTAAAAATCTGCCTGACACACGCAAAGGATTCTTTGCAGATTTTCAGGCAATACTATACTGAGATTATGCATCTTTCCTGGCTGCTTCCACAAGCCATTTCAAGTCCTCTAATTTCTAAAAAGCAAATGTATCTACAGTAGTGATGGAAGAGGATTCCATCAGGGGAAGCTACCAGACTGCAGAGCAAAGAAAACGTGACCATGGGGTTACAATCTACAACCTTTAATTAAAAGCCTTGAAGTAAAGATGAATGTGCAATATTGCATTACCAGAAGATTGGAGAAATACATAAAACTCATTCAGCATTTAGTCCAAGAAACAAATGAATATTCTGAGATGTGCAGTCACCAGTAGAGTTACAGTATTAAAGTCTTGCTGATTTAAACACAATTTTTCCCTAAGTTTCTGGTTGAAATAATGTTATTCTAAACTCTAAGTTAGGAATGATCTTAAATCATATAAAACTGATTAAAACCTATCGACTTCAAAAACATTTATACAGAACAGGATAAATAAGAATGAAAATAGTGGGAAAGAATCCAAAGCTCTAGACAAAAATCTGCATTTGAAATGAATCAAAAATTCTTAAAATTTGGAGTGTAATTCAGTGAGTGTCAGAAAAGAAATCCACAAGGGAAGATTTTTCATAATTATGTTCCATCTACTACATGGGTTTTGTTTCTTTTACATCTTACTGTGAAATACCCTGTGGAAGCCCTTATTAGAGACACGGTTTTAGATAACATGTTTTCATATTGATGATCAGGGAAAATAGATTTATTATCTACTTGCTTTATTTACCATAAAACATTACATTTTATTGAGGAATATACCAGTAGGGTTTATTTTAGCAGTGTTGTACCAGGAATAATGTCCACTGCAAAGGATTTGGTCTACACCTAATACAGTAGTACCCATAAATGTTTGTCACAGAGAAGGAAATAGTTAAGACAAATAATGCTGCATTGTTTTAGTTAATTTTGCCTTATTCCCTAGTACTCTATGTACAATAATACAGAAAATTAATGAGATTCTTCTGAGCATTTTCATTTGTGTGTATCCCCATTTACCTGAGTGGTTACATATCCAATTTGTACTGGTAGAGAATGCATTAAAAGAATGGTTCAGAAAGAAAAGGTTTCAATGATACCAACACATGACTTTCAGTATTAGAGTTCAAGTGGAAATAATTACTGAAGTTAGAGAGCCCTTTTGTGTGCCTCTTCTTCCCACAGCATCAAAAATCCAGGGGCAGCATGTGGGACACAGATGTATTTTGAACACTTATATTTACTAATTATATATAGAGATATGGTGGTTAAGTAGGCAAGTGTCAAGTTGCTCTGGGGGCTACTAAAATAGACCATTAAAGAGGTCCCCAAATATTTAAAGTACTACCTCTATGTACTAAAAGTTCATTTTTAGATTGTATAATAAGGACATGATTAAGCTTCAAAGCTCCAGCATTTTATTGCAGATTTATTGAAACTCCCTGAAGGCAGAGTTCTTTCTTTATGTAAGATGCCTTTGGGATCATGATGAAGCTACCACACTTTCCTATATACATAATAAAGTACAAAACCAGTGTTCTCAAGCATTAGTTCAGAAACTCTATAGGCACTATTGTAATTTTTGAGCTAGAAAATGCTGAAAATGGTCAAGTTTTCTCTAGTTGATAAACAGTTTCTCTGGATGTCTCATGTTTTTCTAATATTAATGAAGGAATTCTCTACAGGATATATGATGAGTGATAACATGATAAATTTCACATGCACAAAATTGGTAGAAGTTAGGTGCTCAGATGGATTTTTGTAATTTTCTCTGGGACTAGGTATCAACATCTAAGAGGTGCTGGGAGATGAGGTTCCCTGCTGTACCTACAAGCAGCCGGTTTTAGCCTGTGGATAACAGAGACAAAATAATTCAGTACACTGAGTTATTCTGAAGGAAATGTCTGTTGATGGTCTGTCTGAATTATGTCAGCAAAGCTTTTCTTGTCACTAGTACTGCCAGTCTCTCATCAATGAATTGTGACATGGACCAGTTTCATCCTGGTGTAAAATCTCTTTTCAGGCTGCAGAAATGATCCATGCAGGGCATCTCTCTTTGAAGCATGGAGAAATTCACCTCTCACCCCAAGAAAAATTGAGATTTTTAGATTTCTGCAAGCTGTTCCTGTAGTCTTTCAGCTTTTGTTGAGACATCAGAGGGAAAATGCTAATTTTTTTGTCCTTGTTTAATACTTTAATCTGTTTAGAAAACGTGGGTCATCTTGTAGTGGTTAATTGCTACAACAACTACCTGTTTTCAGTTTTTTCTGACACCCCTGTGGATGGACTATATTCTGTTTTTGGACATGGGCTCAAGAAGCAGAACTGCAGGCTCTTCACATGGGAGACAGAACAGCATTGATTTCAGAAGCTGTTCTCTCTCTCTCTCCAGGTGCTGAAATGCACATACTAGTGATCTCCACAAGCTGTTGCAGCTCCCGGGAACAAAGCAGGATACATTTTTCTGTTTTTAATGAATGGATTATGTTGACCATTGCCTTTTGTTCTTTCTATTGGTTCACATGTATTCCAGGCTCTTCCACAATATCCTAAGACAGGTTAGAAAATGCAGTGGAAAGTTAACACTGCAGTTTTTAAAAGAGCAATTTAGCAAAATTTTGCTAAAATTAAATATTTTTTCAGACGTTTTCTTTTCCTTAGGCATAAATAAGGTGTGTGGGTTTTTTGTTGTTTGGTTGGTTTTTTTGTAGTGCAGGGTATAAATTGAAAATAGTAAAAGGCTAGTATAGTCAGAAAATGCATAAGTAAGAGCTATTATGAAAAATTGTGAAAAACTGATGAAGTGTGTTCCTGTTTTCTAGTAATAGCAGAAATCGGAAAGGTTTAAATTTTGATACTTTTTACAACTTAGCATTTTACTAATGCATTATGTGTGTTTGCCAGAGGCAGTCATACATATGTTTTCTTTACTGCCCCTGTAGACTGAGGCTTAAATGGAAACAGTATTTGGTTTAATGGTAAAATTTTGTCTGGTGTTTCTGATTTTGCAGGTTATTCCCACTGGGCGAAACAGAAGATGCCTTCAATGACTCTTCTGAAGGCATCTTGCTCATTTGAGACTGGATCAATCCAGATCAATCTGCTCCTTTCAGACTGGATACATAAGCCCCTTTTTTGTCTGGGCAGAGCAGGAAACAGGAGCTAGTTTCCATGCTCAGTGTCAGGCCTAGCAGGCAACATTCACGCACACATGTACACAGACAAACAATTGTATGCTGTTGTTGCTTTTGTGGACAGGAGGGGCTGTTGTCATCTATAGCCTTTGCTGTCACAACCCTAATTTTTCACTTAATGACTTCCATAACCTGTCCTCTTCCATGCTGCTTTTTGTATCTTCATCTCAGATGTACAAACTGATTCCCCAGACAACATCCAATCCTCCTGATTTCAGACCAGATTTTTCAACTTCCACTCCATGCCTCTCATTTTGGTGAACGAGTCGAGCAGTGACTTCAGTTGTTTTGGATAAAATAAATTTTAAAAAAACAAACAACAGCATTTGCCTCTAGTTGGAAGTAGGTTATCATTCCTAGTAACCTTAAACAGAATTTAGATTTTTCATAAATCAGAAGTACATCTCTTGGAAGTTAGTTGCAATCTGCCTTTTAGTGTCTCCTGCACCATTATGACTTTCTGTCTATATAAGCAAACAAGTGCCTGCTTCCAAGAGTGGAATCCATGATCTTGAAATTACTTTCAAGAATCTTTTTTGTGTGCTTACCAGAAGCAATTTAATCCACAGTCTAAGATTGCATTGTCTCTAAAGGAGAATCTTCTGCCAGTAGCCACCCCACAGCCCCCTTGGTGAGAAGGGCTCCTCTGCCTGCATGGTAAGCCAGCTCAAACTAATGACTATGCAGAAAAAGAAGCATAGCACTTATGTCTTCCTCAAGATTTCTTTCAGGAAACTGTCTATTCCAGATTTCTATTGTTCCTTAACTAAGAAGTTAAGGATTGGAATGTCAGCCTTTGAGGGTTCAGTTACTGTGTTAGGTGAACCTTTGGTCTGAATAAGCATAGTTACTATTCTGCCACCAGTAGGACTAAGAAAGTTTTTTCTCCACTGATTTAACAGCACCAGTCATGCACATGAAAGTAACAGGCTTTCAGAAACTAAGGTTTTCGTATTACCTAAGTACCACTGTGAGTGGACTCATCTATTCTGTGAATGTGTTGACTGGAATATCTTCTGTTTCCAGTGCACAAATCCTGACAAAGGTGCGGGGGTCTTAGTTCAGACACTGAGGAGCGGAGTAAACTGTGATCTTGTATTGCTGGTATCTACACAATATCATTATTTTGGATATCTACCTAGCCCTTCCTGCCACTGTCTATGAATTCATGCTCTGACAACATGAAGCCATACAGAATCTTCAATAATGCCCTAAAAACCACAGAAAACTGTTAGAACACATACTGAGAAGGATAAAAGGCTGGTAGCATTTACTGAAACAACCTAAAAGGTAATAAGCCTTAAACTGTAAGTGCTGGGAGCAGCAGCCTAAGATAACTGATTCCTGCAGGTGCTTTTGCATGGGGAAACACTGGAAGTCCTTGATCAGATATGGAATCTTGAGATGGTGCCTGGAAAGTGAATAGTCCCAGGTAGAGGAAGACTGCACATGCTTACTGTCCCATGTTGTGTTTCTAATGTGTGCCCACTGGCTCTTCCTTACTGTCCCATGTTGTGTTTCTAATGTGTGCCCACTGGCTCTTCTTATTCTCTTCTTATTCTTTTCATCTTCAGAGATTAGAAACTAGGAGAGTTTTACAATTAAACAGTTAAGTGGTTTTTTTAACTGTGAGAGGAAGTAGTTCCTGCTGTGCCTAGTTAGCAGTGAGGTCAGCTCTGCCAGGTAGTTGTGGAAGGGGTGATAGAAAATCCTTTGGTTCTGCAGAAAGACTAAGCTCAATAAATTACTTTTATAAGCTCTCCCTCTCCCTAACACCTGCATCCTCCCTTTTATGAGGAGGAGGACTGGTTGTCTAGTTGTCCTAGAATTAAATGTGAAGCAAACATTCAGTCATTCTTTCAGATCTGCAGTATCCCCATGCTACTTTCCATTGCAGAAAGGACCTGAATGTAAGAAAAGGCTGAAGGAAGAGTAATCTAAAGACACTGTTATACAAACAGAAGTCCAACATTTAAAAAAAGGAATGGAGAACTCACTGGTTTGGAAACAAAGGCATGCAGAGTGCTCTACAAAGAGGCCTACGCTTTTGTTAGCAGAGTGGCAGTGCCAAGGCTTGCAACAGGCTCCATAAAGTGTTACATATACAAGCTCATCTATCACAGTGTAAAAAGCACTGCAGGAGTGCATGGTCTTTCTCCCTCTTCCTGACCCCAGGTTCTATCCTTACTCTTCCTTTTCCAGCCATGTCATGATCCCTTTCATCTGATCATAGAGGTTTTCATACATCAGAGCCTCCAGCCTGATGCTTTTGTAGCAGCCACATGCTGAATGGAGCAGCTACATTTTCAGAGTACTGGCAGTAAAATATGTTTCCTTGATGTTAGAAATACACCTCCTACTTCACAGAAATAAAAGCTGTGGAGTTTCACATCTAATGTGCCAGACTATTTTGATTTCAACAGTTTAGAACTTGAGAATGATTTTGTTTAAAGGAGCCTCAGCCTGAGCCATGCTCAACTGTTCTTTGGGAGTAGGGGGATCTAGGAAAGGGAGATGGAGGAATATGAAAATTGTTAACATTCAGTGGCCAGAAATTTACCTACCAAAAGTACTACACAGGTTGCTTAGAGAACTGGATCTTTAGTTTTTGTCTAACCTTCACTTCTTTTTTCCCTTTCTGTAAATGTTAAGGGCTGCATCCAGGGCTGTATTCAGAAAAACATACGTAGCAGAGGAAGCATTACAAGGTTCAAGCAGGACCTTACACACCCTGCTACCTATCAGGAAGTTTCTTTCCTTCAGCAGGGGATGTCACCTCATGTGACTAAATCTGTTCCAAACGAAAGAACCAGGTCAAAGCAGTAACCTAGACAACTTCAATGTTTCAGCTAACACTACTATTTATATAGCTTCTACAGCGTCTACTGAGAAGGGAATAGTTACTCCCTTACCTGTTTTCTTTTGCCCACTGGGCTTCTTTTATGCAGGTACTCTCACGTAGTTTGTGTTTGTCAGCTCCACCAACAAGTAGAAAACCCAAGGCACTTAGAGCTTTCCTTCTAGCTCCAGTTGCAATGAGAATCAAGGGTGGGATTGCAGATACTGTGCTTTCTTCCTTTTTAATGTAGGACTTTTATTCTGGTTGTTTCTTTTAGATGTTTGTGGTACTGACATGTAACGTGAAAAATGCTCAGCTGAGAGAACTGCTCAGAACATAATGTA
Organism: Cettia cetti; assembly: GCA_013401135.1. Classification (NCBI taxonomy): domain Eukaryota; kingdom Metazoa; phylum Chordata; class Aves; order Passeriformes; family Sylviidae; genus Cettia; species Cettia cetti. The sequence goes on from VZUI01046748.1 coordinate 11,712, forward strand.
GTGTTTGATGTTTTCATATTTTTAATCAAAATAGTGGTGCTGGGTATACTTTCAGATGTAACTAGGAAATGCCTCTGTTTATCTGGCTGATTTTCAGAACGCTGAGATAACATGCATCACCAGTACAGCAGGTTTACATTCAGCTTTGCAAATCAGGAAGAACATTGCAAGAGGAAATGATGGGTTAAGTACAGACAAGTTGTAAAAAACCTCTGAACAGAAGGTTTACACAAACATTGATTGCACATGATCAGAGATTGCTGTAACTTGTGGTTATGTGGAGAACTCATCATAAATCATCATAAGATGAGAATCTTGCAAACCCATACTTGAATCTGAACTTCAGAAGTTTTCAGTATGGATAGCTGAGTGGTACATGATCCTGAAACAGTGACTGTTAATCATTTTAGATGTTATCCAAAAAACTAGAAGGAAAGAATGTGGCTGGAACCCCAAGGCACTGTAGTGTCCATAGAGATTCCAGTGACAGAAATTTTGTATTTCCTTTTCTTCATAGTGTCTGAAGGCGTAACACAAAATTCTGTGTTTATGTTTGAAAGCAGTCTCAGTTTTAAGTTCAAGCCAGCTGTACCCTGAGGCTGAAACATGGCCATGTTTTGGCAGCAGGGAAGACTGCCATATGTTGCAGTGATAAAAAAATTACATTGATGCCAATCTCTGAAGTCAGTCTTCTAAAAAATATATAAGGGAGCATATTTGTGGCAATATAAGCTTTTAGAGAGAGAGTAAAAGAGCTTGACAAGCCTTTGTTTAAGGATAATTTTTCTGTCTCTTTAACAGTGAATGCTGCAAGTTGTAATTCACTGTTGTTCTTGAGAGAAGTTGTACATAATACATAAATCCATTGCATCTCCCTGTTACTGGGAGTACAGTAGCTTGCTGTCTAGCTCCCAGCTTTCAATTGCCATAGGACAATTCCATTCATTGGATAAGTTCTTACTTATTGACTGGCTTTTAGTGAGCACAAACTAGAAATCGATAAGATCTTTTTTTTGGAGTCATTCAGGCAGGCCTCTAAATGAGAGCAGGGATGGGGAGACCCGGGACCTATCTGGCAGCACCATGACATACTCTTTCTTTCTTTAAGGTCAATATAGGCCATTGGTTTGTAGCTCTCATGGGTGAATTCCAATGCCTTTAAATTGACAATTAGTTTCTTTTAGTTCCAGCAGTATGTCAAGGATCTTTGAAGACAACTATTTGTATTCTTGATATCTATATAATAAAATACATTGTAGGATATATTCTCACAGTGCAGTAGCTCCAAACTGCATCTACTGCAATCTTAATGCAGAACAAAATATCCAGTAAAAAATATGTATCTCAGTCATAAACCTTCTGTTCCCTACTGCAAACTCTGGAGCTGCTGTTTCTTGTTGCTGAAGAAGGACTGTTACTAATCCATAAAGCTGACTATCTGAGCAGTTTTAAATTCCTTCCATTTTCCAGTATCCTGAGGTGCATTTTTTAGATTGCTAAGAAGTTGCTGAAAACAGACTATGGATTCTACCAGCTTCTTCTTTATGTCCATGAAGCATATGGCTATAAACGACCATTTATGTTCTTGAGCTTTTGAAAGAAGTTATCCAGAGATGCAGTAAATTTGGTTTGAAGTAGAAGTTTTACTACTGGCTAGGTCAATAGTTTCCAGATAAACATTTTCTTGCCCACCAGTGATGGTAGTCTTCAAACTTGCATTTTTTGACAGTATACAAGCTAGAGTTCTTCTGCATCTCCTGTGCCAACAGGTTGAGCCAGCTTTGAAGTGAGGACACTAATTCAGAGAAAAAACACTGGTTGTTTCTGTAATTTTTTCAGAGTGAGACAGAGAGCTCCTAAGAAGATACTGTTTTTTATGGCTCTCCGTCAACCAGATTTCCTTATGTTATTCTGAAACAGTTTGGTTCCAGGACAATTTCTACCATTGTTGTCAAGATATTTAATGCTCCTCCTGATCCAGATATTTGCTTCTCAGTCAACTTGAATAGCTTTACTAGCAAACGGCACAGTCCTATTTTGTAACACATTTTCAGGCACTTGAGAAAGTTCACTGGTTGGCACGTTTTTAACAGAGATAAAAGACCCTGATGTAACTAATGCAAATACATTATTTGCTGAACAGCTAATAGATAGGAAGACACCTATAAAATATACATAAGATGTCAACATCTGTTGCTGTTTCAGACAGTTCTCACTAACGCAATCTGGTACTTTATTGACCAGAACATTAATTTCTCCTGCAAATCTATTTGGATGATGGCACTGTGTTGATCAACAGCTCTCTTATGATACAGTTTTGCATAGATACATGATTTATATTAATAGTACTGAGCAAATGGCTGCTGTGAAGTTTTTGTGTATTCAGAACTGAAACCCTGTATTCTTTCTCAGCTAAAGGAACCTTGGTTTCTTGCAGATCTGTCTGTTCTTCTTTTCAGTTATTTCTCCTTGAATTGCAGATCTGTTTTCATTGTTTTTATTAATTGTGAATGGTTTAGTGATTGTTTTCACTACTTTTTCCATGATGCTCATTATCTCAATATACTCTGTAACTTGTTCTTCCCAAACTGTCAGCTTTCCTTTAAGGGCTACATGAATTTTCAATGAAAATACAGATTCTGTTTTCTATTGGGCAGCAGTAGGGTTTTCTTTTAGGTGCCTAATCTCTTCAGTTTCTTCCTCAATAACAGCTCCTTTTGGCAGCTGCTGGTTAACTTAAGGTTTCATCACGTTCTTTGCTCTGTGAGCATACTCCACTGTACTCTGTTTTCCCTTGGGATATATAAATGTGGCAGAAATTCTGGCTATTACCGATGTTCTTTGTTGTTCTCTGAGAGTCTTGAAGGATCCTCTTAGGATGCCCTGTGTCTTTTTCCACAAGAGTAGCAATAACTCTTTCATGGATCAGAATAGATTACTTGGTATTTCCAGCTTCATAAACTCTTGTATCAGCTTCCCCAAACTGAAATGTTTTTACCTCATGAAAGTTTATATTTCCAGTTCTAACAAGCTCTTGTCCATCTGCTCAAGTTACTTTCATTTAAATGGTAAAGGAAAAACAGTAGGATCAAATGGAATATGCATTCACCTAAGTAGCTGTAGTAGCTCTTTTTGCTTAACCTTTCTCCAAGATTTAGTATGCTTCATTTTTCTTGTGTTCAGGTATTTCTTCTGAGCCTTTCACATCTACATGTATCTTGTGTATGGGATCATCGAACAGCTGCAGTCTTTCTCTAGAGCTGGGAATAGGAGTAAGATAATAATGCTCTTCATTATATATTTCCAGAATAGAGAATTCTAAAAAAAAAAAAAAAAAAAAAAAAAAAAAAAAAAAAAAAAAAAAAGAAAAAGAAAAAAGGAAAAAAATCATTGTCAATCTCTGTGACTTTTTCTAATGTTTAATATGATGTATTGCCAGACTCCTTTCAGTGGTGCCCAGCAACAGGACAAGGAGCAGTGACCATAAACCAAAACACACGAAGTTCCACCTCAATATGAGGAAGAACTTTACATTGAAGGTGGCAGAGCCCTGTAAGAGGCTGCCTAGGGAAGTCATGCAGTATCCCTCTCTAAAGACATTCAAACCCCACTTGGTTGCAATCAAGGAAAGGTACTGTAGCCATAACTTTTGTGTTGCACATGAATTAACTGGTTCTAACAAAGCACTGGCCTTGTCTTTATGCCTCTGTATTGGAAAAAAAAAATGGCCTCTGCCTGGTATTGCACTGCAGAAGCACCAAGCTGCTTGACTCTTGATTTGGGGAAGCTTTGCATTACTACCCAAAACACTCCATATACTGCATCTGATGCACTTTCTAAACTAACTTTCCAGTTCTTACTGTCTGCTTGCAGATGAGGAATTGGGGTATTTCTAGATACCTTTCACAAAAACCTTATAAAAGAACAACTCATCTGTCAGTAGGCTTAACTGAAGGCTCAGGTGCTGTAAAAGTGTCTTAAGGAATTGTCATCTGAAAAAGACTTGAACTTCTCTGATGTGGCATGTATGTACAATTTAATATGGAGGTATGTTGGAGATGGAGGCAGAGATTTTTGGGATCCACTGGTTTCAGAAATCAGAAAACAGAAACTAAACTCCTAAGAAAATCCAGTAGCAAGATGAAAACTGCTCAAAAGTAGAGGTGGTCTGTGCAATTCTCAAAATAGTATTTTATCCTATATATTAAAGCATATTCCAGTTTTGCTGATTATGAAGGATTACTAATCATTTTCTATTTTCTAATCCTCCTGAATGTTCTTCACAACCATGGCATCAGTTAGAGGGTGTAGGAAGAAAAGTTCCCATCACCCCTCAGTTTCATGAGGTGAGGCTGAAAGAACAGCACCACTACTGAGCCTCATTGCAGAGCTCCCGTGTCCCTGCAAAGACGGGATTTGGAAAAATACACAATGGTGCAGCATTTGTATCTCAGACAGATGTTCCTCATCACTTTAGTAAATAAGATTTTTTAAAAGTCACATTAAACCCAGTAACAGGATGATAAAGGATGATAAAGCAGCTATGCCTTACTATCCCAGGATGTAGCGCTCTGGTGCTGACCCTGCAGAGACCTCATCCTTTCCAGCCGTATCTCTTGTACTAAAATCCTCCTTCCCAAATGCCCCCCTGACCGCGTCGTCCCCTTGGTTATCCCGGCTCGCAGGTGCTCTTCCCACAAACTTAGCGCTACTTCAATGGCTCACTCAACCAGGCCTTCTCCCTCCGGCCCTCCCGCAGGGCCGTGGTCCCGGCGGGTGGGCAGCGCGGCGGCCCTCGCCTCCCGGGGGCACCGCGGGCTGCGGTGGCGGCTCTCCACCGCCCCGGGAGCGGCCGGCACTCGGCGCCGGGATCCCGCGGCCCGACCCGCCTCCTCCTCCGGCAGGTGCGGCCCTCCC
>VZUI01046750.1:0-11089 GCA_013401135.1 Cettia cetti
CCACGGTCAGCACGGCTTTAATCGGGGTTTAATTGGGGTTTAATTGAATTTTATTTGGGTTTAATTAAAGTCACCACCAACGTGCTGCTCTTCACCATCCTCAACTCCATCTGCTCCATCACCACAGGGGATGGAGATTTAGGATATCCTGCTCTGGTTTTTGGGGTCCTGAGCTGCATTTTTGGGGTCTCAGCTTGGTTTTTGGGGTCTCAGGCAGATGTTTTGGGCTCCCAGCTGTGTTTTTGGGCTCCTGTGCTGTATTTTTGTAGTCTCAGCTGTGTATTTTAGAGTCCCAGGTATGTTTTTGGGGTCCTGTTCTGTATTTTTGCACTCCCAGGTGTCTTTTTGGGATCCAGGTAGGGGTTTTGGGCTCCCAGCTGTGTTTTTGGGGTCCTGTTCAGTGTTTTTGGGCTCCCAGCTGTGTTTTTTGGGGAGTTGTGCTGTATTTTAGGGTCCTGGGTGTGTTTTTGGGGTCCTGTTCAGTGTTTTTGGGCTCCCAGCTGTGTTTTTGGGGGGGCTGTGCTGTATTTTAGGGTCCTGGGTGTGATTTTGGGGTCCTGTTCTGTGTTTTTTGGGCTCCCAGGTGTGTTTTGGGGGTTTTTTTGGGCTCCCAGGTGTGTTTTGGGGTTTTTTTGGGCTCCCAGGTGTGGTTTTGGGGTTTTTTGGGTTCCCAGGTGTGTATTTTGGGCTCCCAGGTGTGTTTTGGGGGTTTTTTGGGCTCCCAGGTGTGGTTTTGGGTTTTTTTGGGTTCCCAGGTGTGTATTTTAGGTTTCCAGGTGTGTTTTTGGGGTTTTTTTGGGCTCCCAGGTGTGTTTTTGGGGTGCCCTGACCCCCCTTTCCCCACAGGACGTGCTCTACACCATCTGCAACCCCTGCGGGCCCGTGCAGCGAATCGTCATCTTCCGCAAGAACGGCGTGCAGGCCATGGTGGAATATCCAAAAAACCCCAAAATCCGCCTGGGGGGGTCCCCAAAACCCCAAAATCCGCCCGGGGGGGTCCCCAAAATCCCAAAAAACTCCCCCTCATTACCTGAGGGCTCAGGTGGCCTCACCTGGCTGGGAGCGAGGCTGGGCCTGCCCCCACACCCCGCTGAGGTCCCCAAATTCCCCAAATCCCAGTGGGGATTCCCTAAATCCCAGTGGAAGTTCCCCAAATCTGTTGGGAACTCCCCAAAATCCCGTTGGGCTCTCCCCGAATCCCACTGGAATTCCTGAAAATCCCGTTGGGGTCTCCCCAAATCCCACTGGAACTCCCCAAAATCCTGTTGGGAGCTCCCCAAATCCTTTGGGGTTGCCCCAAATCCATTGGGATCTCCCCAAATCCCATTGGTGTCTCCCCAAATCCTTTGGGGTCTCCCCAAATCCCACTGGAACTCCCCAAAATCCTGTTGGGATCTCCCCAAATCGCACTGGAACTCCCCAAATCCCACTGGGATCTCCTCAAATCCCATTGGGATCTCCCCAAATCCTTTGGGGTCGCCCCAAATCCCACTGGAACTCCCTAAAATCCTGTTGGGATCTCCCCAAATCCCACTGGAACTCCCCAAATCCATTGGGATCTCCCCAAATCCCATTGGGATCTCCCCAAATCCTTTGGGGTCGCCCCAAATCCCACTGGGATCTCCCCAAATCCTGTTGGGGTCTCCCTAAATCTGTTGGGAACTCCCCAAAATCCTGTTGGGGTCTCCCCAAATCCCACTAGAACTCCCCAAATCCATTGGGAACTCCCCAAATCCATTGGGATCTCCCCAAATCCCGTTGGGGTCTCCCCAAATCCATTGGGGTCTCCCCAGAATCCCTCTGGGCTCTCCCCAAATGGCGAGCGTTCTCCTTGACGCCGGCACGTTCGACTCGGTGCAGAGCGCGCAGCGCGCCAAGGCCTCGCTCAACGGCGCCGACATCTACTCGGGCTGCTGCACCCTCAAGATCGAGTACGCCAAGGTGAGCGCACCTGGGGACACCTGGGGACACACCTGGGGACAGTGGGACACACCTGGGACACACCTGGGGACAGATGGGGACAGTGGGACACACCTGGGGACAGATGGGGATAGCTGGGACACACCTGGGGACAGATGGGGACACCTGGGGACACATCTGGGGACAGCTGGGACACACCTGGGGACACCTGGGACACACCTGGGGACAGATCGGGACACCTGGGACACACGTGGGGACAGCTGGGACACGTGGGGACAGATGGGGATGGCTGGGGACACCTGGGGATAGCTGGGACACACCTGGGGACGGATGGGACCCACTTGGGGACAGCTGGGACACAGCTGGGGACACCTGGGGATAGATGGGGACACCTGGGACACACCTGGGGACACCTGGGGACACACCTGGGACAGATGGGACCCACTTGGGGACAGCTGGGACACACCTGGGGACAGCTGGGGATAGCAGGGATACACTTGGGGACACCTGGGATACACCTGGGGACAGCTGGGGCACACCTGGGCAGGTGCCAACCCTTCCCCGCTGCCCCTCCCCCAGCCCAGCCGCCTGAACGTCTTCAAGAACGACCAGGACACCTGGGACTACACCAACCCCAACCTGAGCGGCACAGGTAACGCAGCACGGGCACACCTGGGCACAGCTGAACACACATGATCACACCTGGGCATGCCTGGACACACCTGGGCACAGCTGGGCACACCTGGGCACAGCTGGACCACACCTGGGCACACCTGACCCAAGCCTGGGCACACCTGGCTACACCTGGCCACACTTGAGCACACCTGGGCATACCTGGGCACACCTGATCACACCTGACCATACCTGGCCATGAGCCCACGCCAGTCTGGGATTTGGGGGTCGTTTGTGCGTCGTGTTTGGGGGCTCACCTGAGCCAGGTGTGGGGGAGGGGAGGGGCCACAGCCCTGCTGCAGTTTTGGGGAGATTTCCTGGGATTTTGGGGAGGTTTGGAAGAGGGGGAGGGGCCATTGCTTCCTTACCTGGAGACTGGGGGGGTTGTGGGGGTTGCACACCTGAGGGTGCCACACCTGGAGGGGGCACACCTGAGGGTGCCACACCTGAATTGTCACACCTGAGGGTGCCACACACCTGAATTGTCACACCTGAGGGTGTCACACATCTGAGGGTGCCACACACCTGAGGGTGCCACACACCTGAATTGTCACACCTGAGGGTGTCACACACCTGAGGGTGCCACACACCTGAATTGTCACACCTGAGGGTGTCACACACCTGAATTGTCACACCTGAGGGTGCCACACACCTGAATTGTCACACCTGGGGGGTCACACACCTGAATTGTCACACCTGAGGGTGCCACACACCTGGTGCAGGTACAGTTGTGACCTCTCCCCAAACCCAATTCCTCCCCCTCTCCAGGTGAGCTTTGGGGTTATTTTTGGGGTTATTTTTGGGTTTTTTTGGACATTTCTGGGGCCCAGTTCCAGGTGGGGAAGCAATGGCAGCGAGCCTGGGAATCCTTCCCAAAATTTGGGGAATCCTTCCCAAAAATTGGAGGATCTTTCCTAAAAATTGGGGAGATCCTTCCCAAAAATTGGGAAGTCCTTCCTGAAGTTTGGAGGATCCTTCCCAAAAATTGGAGGGTTCTTCCTAAAAATTGGGGGATCCTTCCCAAAATTTGGGGAGTTCCAGGGGATCCTTCCCAAAACTTTGGGGATCCACCCCAAAATTTGGTGGATCTTTCCCAAAATCTGGGGGGGGGTTGGGCTGTGCCACTCGGAGCTCGTTCCGGGATTCGGCCTCGCCTCCTCTTCCTCCTCCTCACATCACCCCCCAAAATCAACCCCAAAACCACGGAGAAAACCCCAAAAAACACCTGCAGGACCCCCCGGCGAGGGACACGGCACAATCCAGCCAAAAAAAAAACCCCAACACCACCAAAAACTCAGCCCAAAAAAACCCAAAAAACCCCAAAACCGGCGAAATCCGGCACGTCCAGGATGGGGCTGTGGGAATTCTCTCACTCCAGGACACAAAACCCGGTGGGAATTTTAGGATTTCAGCAACATGGACACATCCCAAAGACAAAATTCAAGAATATTTGGGGGTTTTTTAGGAATTCTCTCATTTCCAAGGCACAATCTGGGTGAATTTTAGGATTTCAGCAACATGGACACACCCCAAGGACATTTGGGAATTCTCTCAATTCCAAGGCACAAAACCCAGTGGGATTTTTAGGATTTCAGCAACATGGACATATCCCAAAGACAAAATTCAAGAATATTTGGGTTTTTTTAAGGAATTCTCTCATTTCCAAGGCACAAAACCTGATGGTTTTTAGGATTTCAGCAACATGGACACACCCCAAGGACATTTTCTTTGGGAATTCTCTCATTTCCAAGGCACAGTTTGGGTGAATTTTAGGATTTCAGCAACATGGACACACCCCAAAGGCACAACCCAAGAATTTTCTGGTGGTTTTTAGGAATTCTCTCATTTCCAAGACACAAAACCCGGTGGGATTTTAGGAATTCATCAACATGGACACACTCCAAGGCACAATCCAAGAACATTTTGGTGATTTTTTAGAAATTCCCTCATTTCCAAGGCACAGTTTGGGTGAATTTTAGGAATTCTGCGACATGGACACGCTCCAAGAACATTTCTTTGGGGATTCTCTCATTTCCAAGGCACAAACCCAGTGGGGTTTTTAGGAATTCTCTCCATTCCAAGGCACAAAACCTGATGGTTTTTAGGATTTCAGCAACATGGACACAACCCAAGAACATTTTCTTTGGGAATTCCCTCAATTCCAAGGCACAATTTGGGTGAATTTTAGGATTTCAGCAACATGGACACACCCCAAGAACATTTCTTTAGGAATTCTTTCCATTCCAAGACACAAACCCGGTGGTTTTTGGGAATTCTCTCACTCCAGGACACAAAACCCAGTGGGATTCTTAGGAATTCAACAACATGGAGACATCTCAACAACATTTTTAGGAATTCTCTCCATTCCAAGGCACAAAACCTGGTGGTTTTTTAGGATTTCAGCAACATGGACACACTCCAAGACACAACCCAAGAACATTTTGGGGGTTTTTTTTTAGGAATTCTCTGACTCTCAAGACAGAATTCTGGCAGTTTTAGGAAACCTGCAACATCACCACAGTCCAAGAGCAATTCTTGGGAATTCCACAACATGGACACAACATCCCAGGAGGTTTCCTTTAGGAATTCTCTCATTTCCAAGGTACAAACCTGGTGGTTTTTTTAGGATTTCAGCAACACGGACACATCCCAAGGACACAATTCAAGATTATTTGGGAATTTTTTTAGGAATTCTCTCAATTCCAAGGCACAAAACCTGATGGTTTTTAGGATTTCAGCAACATGGACACACTCAAAGAACATTTTCTTTGGGAATTCTCTCATTTCCAAGGCACAACAAGGCACAATTTGGGCCAGTTTTAGGAATTCAACAACATGGACACATCCCAAGAACAGTTCTTTGGGAATTTTCTCATTTCCAAGGCACAAACCCAGTGGTTTTTAGGAATTCAGCAACATGGACACATCCCAAGAACATTTCTTTAGGAATTCAACATGGACACATCCCAAGGACAAAATTCAAGAACATTTGGGGTTTTTTTTTAGGAATTCTCTCCATTCCAAGGCACAAAACCTGATGGTTTTTAGGATTTCAGCAACATGGACACATCCCAAGAACATTTCTTTAGGAATTCAACATGGACACATCCCAAGGACAAAATTCAAGAACATTTGGGGTTTTTTTTAGGAATTCTCTCAATTCCAAGGCACAAAACCTGATGGTTTTTAGGATTTCAGCAACATGGACTCACTCCAAGGCACAATCCAAGAATGTTTGGGGTTTTTTTTTTAGGAATACTCTCAATTCCAAGGCACAAAACCCAGTGGGATTTTTAGGAATTCAACACGGACACATCTCAACATTTATTTTTAGGAATTCTCTCATCTCCAAGGCACAATTTGGGTAAGTTTTAGGATTTCAGCAACATGGACACACCCCAAGAACATTTCTTTGGGAATTTTCTCATTTCCAAGGCACAAACCCGGTGGAATTTTAGGAATTCAGCAACATGGACACACCCCAAGGCACAATCCAAGAACATTTGGGTTTTTTTTAAGGAATTCTCTCAATTCCAAGGCACAAAACCCTGTGGGATTTTTAGGATTTCAGCAACATGGACACACTCCAAGAATATTTTCTTTAGGAATTCTCTCATCTCCAAGTCACAACAAGACACAGTTGGGTAAGTTTTAGAAATTCAACAACACGGACACGCTCCAAGAACATTTTCTTTGGGAACTCTCTCACTTCCAAGGCACAATTTGGGTGAATTTTAGGAATTCTGCGACATGGACACATCCCAAGGACAAAATTCAAGAATCTTTGGGTTGGTTTTTTTTAGGAATTCTCTCATTTCCAAGGCACAGTTTGGGTGAATTTTAGGATTTCAGCAACATGGACACACCCCAAGGACATTTCTTTGGGAATTCTCTCACTCCAAGACACAAAACCCAGTGGAAATTTTAGGATTTCAGCAACACGGGCACATCCCAGGAGCATTTCTTTGGGAATTCTCTCATCTCCATGGCAGAAAACCCAGTGGGATTTTTAGAAATTCAACATGGACACATCCTGAGAACATTTTCTTTGGGAATTCCCTCCTTTCCAAGGCACAGCAAGGCACAATTTGAGTGAATTTTAGGAATTCAGCAACACGGACACACCACAAGAACATTTCTTTAGGAATTTTCCCAATTCCAAGGCACAAAACCCAGTGGGGTTTTTAGGAATTCAACATGGGCACATCCTAAGAACATTTTCTTTCAGAATTCTCTCATTTCCAAGGCACAAACCTGGTGGTTTTTTTAGGATTTCAGCAACATGGACACATCCCAAGGACACAATTCAAGAATATTTGGATTTTTTTAGGAATTCTCTCCATTCCAAGGCACAAACCCAGTGGGATTTTTTAGGAGTTCTGCCACATGAACACACTCCAAGAACATTTTCTTTGGGAATTCTCTCATTTCCAAGACACAAAACCCGGTGGTTTTTAGGAATTTTGTCATCTCCAAGACACAAAACCCGGTGGAATTTTAGGAATTCAACAACATGGACACATCTCAACAACATTTTTAGGAATTCTCTCATTTCCAAGGCACAAACCTGGTGTTTTTTAGGAATTTTCTCATCTCCATGGCACAAATCCTGATGGGTTTTAGGATTTCAGCAACATGGACACAATCCAAGAACATTTTGGTGGGGTTTTTTTTAGGAATTCTCTCATTTCCATGGCAGAATTTGGGTGAATTTTAGGATTTCAGCAACATGGACACGTTCTGAGAACATTTCTTAGGAATTCTCTCACTTCCAAAGGCAGAATTTGGGCGAATTTTTTAGGATTTCAGCCACATGGACACATCCCAAGGCACAATCCAAGAACCTTTTGGTGGTTTTTTAGGAATTCTCGCACTTCCAAGGCACAATTTGGACAAATTTTAGGAATTCACCACAACCCAGGAGCATTTCCTAGGAATTCTCTCCCTCCCAAGGCACGGCCCCGGTGGTTTTTTGGGAATTCTGCAACATGGACACACTCCAAGGACATTTTTTAGGAATTCTCTCCCTTCCAAGGTCAAATTTTGGCGTTTTTTAGGAATCCTCTCCCTTCTCAGACCCAAATTTTGGGAATTTCACGGCACGGATCCGCTCCCAAGGAGATTTTTTTAGGAATTTCTCTCCCTTCCAAGACCCGATTTTGGCGTTTTTTAGGAATTCTCTCCTCACAGTTGGCGTCCAAGAGTTTTAGTTTTATTTTTAGGAATTATTTCCACGCCCTGATTTTGGGGATTTTTATAGGAATTTCCTCACCACTTTTCAGGACCCCATTTCTGTTGGGGTTTTGGGTTTTTTTTAGGAATTCTCTGACTTCCAAGAGCTGATTTTGGGTGAGTTTTAGGAAATTTTCACTTCCGAGGTCTGTCCTAGGGGGGGTTTGAGGGATTTCCCCTCATCCAAGTCCTTCCTTTTGAGGGTTTTTAACAATTTCTGACCTTCCAAGACCATTTTTGGTCATTTTTAGGAATTCTCTCCTTTCCAAGACCCAATTCCAGCACTTTTAGGAATTCTCTCACACCCAGACCCATTTTTGGGTATTTCTAGGAATTTCTTCACCACAATTGACATCCAAGGCCATTTTTAGGTGATTTTCAGGAATTCTTTCACTTCCAGGACCACATTTTCAACATTTTCAGGAATTCTCTCACTTCCAGAACAACATTTTCAACATTTTCAGGAATTCTCTCACTTCCAGAACCACATTTTCAACATTTTCAGGAATTCTTTCACTTGCAGAACCCACATTTCACAATTTTCAGGAATTCTCTCACACCCAAGACCATTTTTTGGGGTATTTTTAGGAATTTCCTCACCACAATTGACATCCAAGACCATTTTTAGGTGATTTTCAGGAATTCTCTCCCTTCCTAATCCACGTTTTCAACATTTTCAGGAATTTTCTCACTTCCAGACCCATTTTTGGGTGTTTCTAGGAATTTCTTCACCCCGATTGACATCCAAGACCATTTTTAAGTGATTTTCAGGAATTTTCTCACTTCCAGAACCACATTATCAACATTTTCAGGAATTTTCTCACTTCCAAGTCCACATTTTCAGGAGTTGTCTCACACCCAGTTCCATTTTTTGGGGTATTTTTAGGAATTTCCTCACCACAGTTGACATCCAAGACCATTTTTAGGTGATTTTCAGGAATTCTCTCAATTCCAGAACCACATTTCAGCATTTCAGGGAATTTTTCTTCATCCCACTTCACAATCCCCGTGGTTTCAAGAACTCTTCTCCATTCCACAACAAAATCCCAGTGATTTTAGGGAATTTTTTTCTCTATTCCACTGCACAATCCCAGTGATTTTAGGAACTTTTCTCCATTCCAAGACACAATTCCAGCAGATTTAGTGAGTTTTTCTCTATTTCACAACAAAATTCCAGTGATTTTAGGAATTTTCTCCCTTCCACTTCACATTTCCAGCAGATTCAGGAACTCTTCTGCATTCCAAGACACAATTCCAGTGACTTCAGGGAATTTTTCTCCATTCCATGACACAATTCCAGTGGTTTTAGGAACTTTCCTACATTCCACTTCACAATTCCAGTGGGTTTAGTGATTTCTTTTTCCTTTCACGACACAATTCCAAAAGAATTACGAACTCTTTTCCATTCCAGTTCACAATTCCAGTGGATTTAGGATTTTTTTTCTCCATTCCTCTTCACAATCCCAGCAGTTTCAAGGAATTTTCTCCCTTCCCTGACACAATTCCAGTGTTTTTAGGAACTTTTCTCCATTCCAAGACACAATCCCAGTGGTTTTAGGAATTATTCTCCATTCCACTTCACAATCCAGTGGATTTAGGGAATTTTTCTGCATTCCAAGACACAATTCCAGTAAATTTAGGAACTTTTCTGCATTCCACTTAACAATTCCAGTGCTTTTAGAGAATTTTCTCCCTTCCACAACACAATTCCAGCAGATTTAGGAACTTTTCTCCAATCCAGTTCACAATTCCGGAGTTTTTAAGAATTTTCTGCATTCCACAACACAATTCCAGTGGATTTAGGGAATTTTCTCCATTCCAAGACACGATTTCAACAGATTTAGGAACTTTTCTGCATTCCAGTTCACATTTCCAGTGGTTTTAGAGAATTTTCTCCATTCCAAGACATGATTCCAACAGATTTAGGAACTCTTCTCTATTCCACTTCACAATTCCACTGATTTTAAGGAATTTTCTGCATTCCAAGACACAATCCCAGCAGATTTAGGAACTTTTCTGCATTCCAAGACACAATCCCAGCAGATTTAGGAACTTTTCTGCATTCCAAGACACAATTCCAGCAGATTTAGGAATTTTTTCTCCTTTCCACTTCACAACCCCAGTGCTTTCAGCAATTCTCTTCCACCCAAAAAACTGACAAAAAAACCCCAAATCCCCCCCAAAAAACCCCAAATCCCCCCCAAAAACCCTCTCAAAAAATCCCCAAGTTCCCCCAGACCTCGGGGCACTCTCGGGGGGGTCCCCACGCCGGGGCTGGGCCCCGATTTTGGGGATTTTGGGGCCGTTTTGGTGACTCTCGCTCCGCCTGTGCCGCAGGGGCCGCTCGGAGCAGCCGAGGGTAAGAGGAGCCCCCCAAAAAATAAAAAATTTGGGGCCCAAAGGAGTTTTTTTGGGCCCCCCCCGAGCAGCTGTAAGTAGCCCCTTTTTGTGTCTCTTCTCTTTCTTCTTTTTCTTCTTGTTTTGATCTAAAAACGGTGAAAAAGTGGCGAGGAAAGGCTGAAAAATGGCGAAAAAAGGGAAAAATATGGGGGTGAAATGGTGAAAAAAAGGGGGAAAGCAAAAAAAAAAAATGGGGGGGGAAGGCAAAAACATGGCAGAAAAAAGGGAAAAAAAAAGCAAAAGGAAAAAATTGCAAAAAGAAAGGGGGGTGAAAGGCAAAAAAAAAGGCAGAAAAAGGGGGAAAAAGGGCAAAAAAACCCAAATAAAAAAGGCGAAAAAAAGAGCAGAAAAAGGTGAAAAAAAGGGGGGAAAATGGCAAAAATAAAAATTGCAAAAAAAAAGGCAAAAAAGCAGAAATTCCTGGAGGAGGGGGAGGATTTGACCAAAATTTCGCGTTTTGAACCCAATCCTGGCTTTGATCCTCACCCCCCCAAATGCTGGGTGGGCTCGTTAATGGCTTTAATTAACAATTAACAGCGTAATTAACCCTGAGGGTTAATCACCCTGAGCTTTGGGAGGGATTTGGTTATGGGAGGGGTCCCCAAAATCACCGGGAGGGACCCAAAATTCTGGTTTTTGGGGGGGGAAGGGGGGTTGGGGGGGGTCACGGCCCCATCCCCAGCCCGTGCCCCTCCCCCCCTGAGCTGGGCGTGTCCCCCACCCCTCCCCCCCCCAGGAGAGCCCGGTGGGAACCCCAACAAACGGCAGCGGCAGCCGCCCCTCCTGGGGGACCACCCGGCTGAGTACGGTACGGGGCCGGGGGCACGGTTTGGGGGGGCTGGGGGGGGGGCTGGGGGGGCTGGGG
>VZUI01046751.1:0-114363 GCA_013401135.1 Cettia cetti
CACTGGACTTTTCTACGGGATCATCTCTACTCCACAGAACCGCATCTGTTACTCCAGAAGGATTCATCTGGACTGCTTTTAAAACCCTGACCAACAGGGTGTCAGGTCATGTCCCTGACTCTGTCAGGGTTTTTTTGTTTTTTTTTTTTTTTTGTTGTTGTTGTTGTTGTTGTTGTTTTGGTTTGTTTGTCTTTCTGTACTACTACATTTGGGGGTTTTTTTTAAATATTCCTAGTAAAAAAACTGCTATTCCAATTCCCAAAGCTTTGCCTGAAAGCTCTTAATTGCAAAATTATAATAATTTGGAGGGAGGTGGGTTTACATTCTCCATTCCAAGAAAAACTCCTTCCCTGGAGGATACCTGTCTCTCACAACTAAGACACTCTGAGTGAGAGAAAAGCCAGAGTGAGAGACATGTAAAGAGACAGTACGAAAATATTGGGGGTCAGTTGAGGAGAAGTTAGATCTTAGATGAAGAGATGGAGAAGATGCCTTGGTTTGTGGGCTGAAAGTCTTTTGTGAACTGTGGTAACAGACTGTAATATGCTAGAATATCCCTTTAAACTATGAAAAAAAAATGCATTGGGGAGATGATGAGAGTATTTAGACTGTAGATCTGAGCAAAGGTACTTGTGATGGACTAAGTAAATATTGAAGTAGCTGTGATCTTATGAGAAGCTTCAACAGGGTAAGATAAAGTGATATAGAGCCCTCTGCCCCCCAGGAAAAAAGGAGAGCTCTGTTTCTTGAGATGGAGATTATTTTAGAGACAGACGAAGAAAAACCTGTGCATTTGGAACCATTCATCTTTAAAATGATACCCCAATGAATTTCATGGCCCATATGCAGCCATGGAAAAGGCTGCATGATATGGAAGGGGTCTCACAATTGCAGATTTCCTTGGGCAGCTGTTTTTGTGAGGGTTAAAAGCCACCAAGCAGACTGTTCTTTCTTGTGGAAAGTTACCATAACAGAACCAAAAGAAACTTCTCTTTCTAAATGGACTGATGAAAGACTTTTTTATAAGTGGTACTGACCTAGAGTTCTGAGTTTTGTCTTTATACATTGTCTGTGAGAAAGAAAAGAAGCTGTTGGGGGAGAGGGAAGTGTTTTGAAGGTTTCATTCTGATTCTTATTAATTTTCTTTCTTGTAGTTGTGTTAATAAACCTCTCTTTATACCTTTTAAGGTTTGAACCTGCTTTGCTTTTCTCCTAATCCTATCTCACAGCACAGAGTAAATAATTCTAATGGGCACCCAGACCACTAACACTAATTTTGGGAAACAGAAATTGGTGAACATGAATCCACTACACCATTGCTGGTATTTAAGATGTGGTGGAAAAGGGTTTTAGATAATCTTATCTAGGCTCCCTTTTACACAATTCCAGTTGGACTGGATGATCTCTTGAGGCCCCATGAACCTGAGCTGTTTTATGACTTTAAGATGTTATGGATTTCTTAAGACAAAAAACAGGTAATTCTAGGGCTAATAAAAATAAAGAATGCAATAAATTTTATCTAGAAAGGAAACAACTATGTCTCTGTGAAACACTTATTAGAAACATGAACAAACTTCCCTCTTTTTTTTCTTCATCCCTGGTGCAATTCTTGGCATGAGATTCATGGGGAATAATGTCAGAATTGTTAATGATTTATGAAAATAAGCCTTTGGAAAAAAATGCCAAGCTTAATATATCTGCCTCTTGCATTTATACTGACAATTTCAAAACAGCCTAAAAAATTAGATGCACAAAACTTCACTCAACTGTAACTTAAATTGGGTGCCTACTGTCTTTATGTCTGTGGAATGTGAGCTGTGGGTACCAAGAGAACATTTGAAACACAGGTGATATGAAGACAAAAAAAAAATAGACTTGACCTTATCTTTCCGCAGTCAAATAAATTGCTCACTAAGAACTGAAACAGCAAAAGAAAGATACATTTTTAATCAGCTGTCACAATTGAACAGCCCTTCAAAGCAGAAAAGGAGACCATTAATGTACTTCACACTGGCTTCAAAATCAGTGACATAAACACAGAATTTTTTACTTGAAAATTTAATTTCTACATTAAGAAGTATTCTACATGAAGAGGAAAGATGTTGTTTTTTGGGGTTTTGCTCTTTTTCCCTCCAATAGAAAACAACAGAAAAGACTTCCTACCATTAGAGAAAAACTGAAAGGTATTTTGACATACTTCATTATTAATGCAATAGTTAATAGGCATATAAATTCTTTAGGGATTTGCTTTGGTAAATCATACATATGCAAACTTATACATGTTTCATACAAAAAATGCCTCAATAATCATCTGGATGTTGAAGTTAAGCAGGAATTTTAGTCACTTACTAAGCCTGAGTCAAAGCAACTACAGGTAGAAAAGCCCATCAGAAAGTTTGACAACTTACTAAGTAGACATCGAATACTGAAGCATTATCATTTTCCATTTCCAGTGTGCTCTGTTCTGAAGTCAAATAGATGGCACTGTCTCCCAAAGTGTATGTTGAACTCGAAGGTAACCCTTTACTGCAAAGAGAGGGGAGAGTACCATCAACCAAAAGTCCTAGTTACAAAGCTCAGTCATAACTGAAAATTTAGAATTAAGTTTCTCTATTAAACATAAAAATCTTCTAAATTTTGGAAAAAGGGAATGTAAATAAACAAATACAGATATGTTGGCAATGGCTAGATAACTGGAAGCTCATATTTGACTAATTGTACAAAACCCTTGGATTTTATTTTATGCCTTTACTAAAATTTTATCAGGAAGTAATGTTATTCCTGAACTTCAATATTTATTTAATGAATGAAACTATGCCACAATAAATTGAAAACAGTTTCATTAATCACAAAATACATTACTTTCATATTACACAGGGTGTAAATTTTGGCAGCGTTTTGTAATTTAAAATAGGGGAAAAAGGAGTAAGCAGTTAGACACATTGTAACATTGGACTTTTCCATGCAGACACATATCACTAACAGCTGTAATTTCAGAAGGAAAAGTGATAGAACAAGACTGTATTATAATTAATACACCTCTTCAAGGGAGTGATGTTTACAGAGCAGCTGTACTCTATTACTTTATTGATTGGTTGATTTTTTTTGTTCTCTGCCCTACAGAAATAATGCGAAACTGCAAATGCACCTCCACAGAAATCATATATTGTAACACACTTGGTCAACAAAGCTGAAACCCTCAAATGTTTTTTGATGGAGTCAGATGTCCTTTATTGCATGTCTTGACTAGTTGCCAGAAATTAGGCTCCAGGCTGCCTTGAAAACCCAACTGTCAGTTGTGCAGAGAGATATTTTAGGAGTTCTTACCTATTTACAGAGAAGGTGAAAAGCAAAAATTCTGAATTATAACTTGGTATGGAAATGTGGTTAAGGCCGTCAGTCCAGCTATGACTAATTTCTCCCTCCCTTTTCACTACTTTAAGTATATTTCAGACAGGACAGAACTTCCGAAAAGGCAAAACTAGTGTCCAAAGTTCAACATGCAGAAAGTAGCATGTAAAGTTGAAATTCAAAAGCTCAACAAAATAATGAATCAATGTCATACTGGAACACAGCTTTACATTCACCACGTTACAATGTTTCTTTTATCATATAATGCACTGGACTTTTTTTTAAAGTAAGATTATTTCTCTTGCTCTAGGATGACTCAGGTCCCATTGACTCAGCACTATTCTCATATGTGTAACTTCAATTCTATTGAGCACTGTAAAAGAGTAAAACGAGAAATCCTGTAATTAATCTCTTAACAGCAATATACGTGCTGTCAGCAATTTGTAACTGAAGTTCAAATTTCTTCAATAGCATCATCATAACTGCATTTATTGCCAGTTTTAATGCAGACTGAATTTAATGAGACTAATAAGGCAGAGACATATTGGTGGTGTCACAGGAGAGAACCCCCACATACACAGTGTTTCAAAATGAACAATTCAGAAGAACAGAGTTTTAATACAATTTCTACAATGCACTGAGTTCTCATCCTTAATTCTTAGGCTGAAAAAGAAAAGCAAAAAAAAAAAAAAGTACTTTTACAGGTACTTTCTCTCCTTCAGTAATGACGAGCCACAAGGAGCATGATCAGCTATGCTGTTGTCCTCCTCTGGCTAAAACCAATCTCCATTTGATCTTGATTCTTAATTAAGAAAAGAAAAAAGAAGCAAAACTAATTCCATCACTGGAGAACTGGGAAAGCTTTGTTTTACTTTAAGCCACCATTTCATGTTGTTTCAATCGTAGTCAAATTTTCTTTCCCATGGAGATATCCCCAGTGTATCAGTGCATCTGTTCATAGCATTTAAGCATTCAAGTCTTTTTCTTCCACCTGACTGCTCATTATCATGAAGCATGTGTGAATTTAATCCACTTTGAATCAGATTCACACAAAGTAGTCTAAGCTTCAGAAGCTAAGGGTAATGTGTCAACGGACAGAACACTGAAACTTAACACACAAAAGTTTATTTATGTAGAACACCAACTGACAAAAGGGGTGCTTAGTATTCCTTACAACAGAAAACCCAATACCTATAAATCCCCATCACTGGAAAAAACAGCAAAACAGCATTTCAAAGTCTGGATGCTTCAGGAAGCTTGACTGTATAAGAGAAAAAAACAACAATCCCTCAAAGCCTTCCAAAATTTCAAGTGGTCTCCACTGAAAAACAGCAATACAAAGGTAAGACAAACAAAAAAATTGAAAAATGTACAGGTAAGAAGGAAGAAGAAAGAGAAGACAGAAGTCCTGACTACATATACATCTTACAGAAATGAGGCATAGAATGCATAAAGAGAAAGAAGAATTCGATTTCATATAGCTTTTTTCCCTTAGGCTCAGGCATGTCAGAAGAATTCAGCTTTCTTCCTTATGCACCTCACAGTATCTTGGCATTGTTCTAAAGAGGGAGGTGAGGCACCCCTTTATGCATCATGGGATTTTGTTTGGGTTTGGGACTGGAGAGTCCCATGAGATCTGCTGAAAAATACATTGAAAAAAGATCGTCTGTATTCTAGAAGTATTTTAAATATGAATTGTAAAAAATATCTACAGTTTGAAACATTTAAAATACTTTAAAGCAAGTTTGAACATTTTCAGGGATACCATTTACCTCCTTCAGCTCTTTGCAATTCTAAAAGCAATGTCAAGTGATACAAGAGTTACAGTGCTTAGGGCATTCAGATTTTTCATCCTTCATTTCATTTGTCAGTACTTAATAGGAAAACTTTTCCTGGAAGGGGAAAAAATCTGTTATAATTTCTGCTATAAAATATATATATGTATAATATATAATATGTAAGTATTACAATTCCTAAGATAAAACAAATAAACCCTTTCAAAGAAGTGGTCTTGGGCTAATAAATACATTTTCTAGTGGAAAATAGACCCTTTAGGTACTAAAATGTCTCTGCACCAAATATAAACCTACTTGAGGAATGGAAAATATTTGAAAATTTTAATAGAAGCAATAAATTGTCAATTCTATTCTTTTACTAAAGGAATACTTGACATTGCTTATGACAAAACCACTTGACTGAGAAATAACTTAATGGAAAAAAAAAACCAGCTGTGTTCTTCTGACAAACAAGAATACCTACATTTACTGAACAGCATATGCCATTATTGTCGTCTTCTTCTTTTTCTTTCTGCTTTTTAGGTACAGTCATTTTTGTGCTGAAAAATACAGCCATTTCCCCCTCTCCACTACTCTTTCATTTCTAATTCCTCTTCCCACTGTCTGGATAGCACCTCGGGTTTCCTCTGCTTTTTCAACTGAAGAATAACTTGGTGAAAATAATCAGCTTGCAGCCTGGAAAGACACTTCAAATAAGCTGTATACTTATGACTTCTGCTCAGTCTCTCCTTTTCACTTAAACCACACATCCCTAAACACTTCTCTGCATAATTACCAATTAGTTATGCTAGTTTTAATCTATACCAAGCCAGCTTTACAAAAATCCTCCTCACAAGACACAGCCTCAGAAGCTGGCTCCACCTCAGAAGTCACTTCTGTCTGCTTAACCTCAGCAGCAGCAGTTTGTCCCTTTCTACCACAAATGCTGAGCTCTCTCACAGACAGATGCTGATGGCCTTCCTTATGTCATAAGCCATTTGTCTCTACTTGGGGAAGTATTACATTGGATAACAGAAACAGAGAGTAATTCTGAAGAAAAAAACCCAGACCAAATAGAAAATACAGTGTGTCCTTCAAGGTATCCAAAAGTATTACTGCTTTCTTTTTAACGAGAAAAATAATACCATCTGTTTTCTAAGTCATATGCGCACATATTGCTCATTAGTAGGAGTCAAGGAGCTTTACAAATATCACATTATTACTACACACACAGGACTCTCCTGCTTCATTACCTTAAACCAGAAATTTCTGGCAGGTTACAAGCAAATTCAGGTACTCTCCACTTTGTGCTATTTTACCTTGAAGAACAAGGAAAAAGCCTGATGAAGAAGATGACAAACTGTAATTCTATTAAATAACAAAGCAGAATGTCAGAAATTGAAAAGCAGAATTGAAAGGAGGCTCTCATTTGTAAACAAATCTTTAACTCAGGCTTTGTTTCAAAGACTGCTCCAAGCTTTCTGTTTATCAGAGACAAATGGCAAAATGATGAGTCTTGCATCACATAATTTTCTAATATTCAAAAGGAGAACTCTGGCAAGAAAAATCTCAGGTCAGAATCTACAGTTTTAGCATGGGAGGGGGGATTGTTGGGTTTATTTCCCTGCTAGCTTTTTTTATGAGAGGACTGAAGTTTCTTCAGTGAACCATAAAAACAAAAGTAAAACTTGAAAAGTATATTATGAAGTGCCAAGAAGGAATGACTTCCTTGAACTGGTGCCAAAAGAAATGGGTACAAAACAGCAGGTGCCCAGAATCTTACGGAAATTAGCTAAATACTGAGCATGCTTAACAGATTTCTTAACTCCTAAGAGAAAGTCATTAGCTATGACAGGGAAGCTAATCCTCATGAATTGTAATACTGAGATTGTGATACACACCACTACTTAATGAGAATTAAAAACTGCCACCAGGCCCTAGCTGAAGAGGGCACACCTAGACCAGCAAAGATGTTAGCTGGTAAGCCCCTATGGCAGATCTCTTGGCTACAGTGTAGATGTTTCGGCAGAAAATGTGGAGAGAACCACGCATCTGTGACCTGGTACCAGATCTGCTGTGTTAGAGAACATGCCCTCTTGTAATGATGAACTCCATACCTGGACTGCAGACTCTAACAATCTGATTTTGTAAGATAAGCATGCTAATCACATAGCTGGCAACATGTCCGGCATTGGAGGCTATTTCATTGACTGAATTACTACTGGAAAGTAAATTAATTTAGATTAATACAATCAAAGTGTAGACCTGTTAAAACCTTCCCTTAGAATTATTTTGGAGTATCTTTACAGTAAAATATAATGGAATTACTTATAGGTTTTCTTTACAGTTGAGTTTTTAGAGAGTAAAGAATATTTAAAATGCTTTAAATCTGAACTCCTTATTCAGACAACTCCACCATTCTCTTTTCCTGACTGATGCTGATACAAAGCAGTTCTGTAGTTTGATGCTTAAAGCAAACAAAAGCCATCAGTAATCTGTAACTTTATTTCTATCAAAGAAAGAACTTTGTGAAAGATCATGAATACAGATAACTTGACACAAGTTGAAGTGAACGAGCTGTATTTCTACTAATGCTTATTAATCAGTAGTTTTATTTTCTAATGCTTATGTAGAAACATTTTTGTTCTGCAATTAAAACTTATCTTCATTACATCCCAAAACATGCCTTATTCAAATTTTTATAGCAAGCCATCAGATGGTTTGGAAGATGCCACATCAGTGAGAATTATTTCAACTTAATGGAAACGGAAGCTGTAAATATCACTTTCATCATGTAATGCTGCAAGTAATTTTACTTTTTATGTAAACACAGTTGTCAAATATTTAACAGGAGGTAAAATCCTACTGCCTCAAGACTGCTTTTAAAATAACATGATTTTTTGGGCAACAGGCAGTTTACAGGCAAGAACTACATCTTGGCACATTAATGCATTTGTCAAATTTGTACATTGAGTAGTTCAGGACTCCAAATTATTCCAACCAATATCCAAGATGCTATAGTGGTTATGCTTCTTAATTAAAACAGGCAAAGAAATGGCTCAATACAATGCAGAGGTATTGTATTGACACAACACAGCACGCTTCAGGTGCACAAGGGTGCATCCAGGTACATCCAGAGACAATCTCCCAGCAAGACTTACTGGCATAAGCATGGTACTAGATAGACACAACTGAAATATATTCTAGCATAACTCAAATCACATTCAACCTAGCTCACTAGCATCTGCACAACTTTTCTTAAGACATTCCTGGTTTTATACTTCCTGGATTAAAATCAGACAGGCTCTAACGGCATCCATGGATGAAGTTTCACAGAAATTTACTTCAGAAATTATGGAAGAATTTAAAGCAGACTATTCAGCACTGTACATTCAGAAGAAAGAATAATTTTCCCTTTTCCTAGCACGTCATCATTTTCTGCAGTTGTCTTAGGCTACAGCCAAGTTATGAGAAGTACTTCCTACTCGGATCTTAATGTAATTTGGTTTATGGTAGTCCAAGCAAAATTTAGATGTGCAATTCAGTTTTTGGAACTTGAAGAAAAATTCATATAACATTTTTCACCATGTTTATGCTCTCTATTTAATGATCCTCAATTACAAACATATTTTTACAGCAAATACATGATAAATCCTACAGGCTTTTCCCTCCTTCACTGGAAATGTTAAAGACTAAGTTACAGAGATACGTTCCCCTTCTGCTTCTTATTTTGCAAAGCCCCCTTTGAGCACAATGTTAAACTTCTAGCAGAACAGTGGGAAATCCTCTAACATATATGGCCTTTACCTGCTAGAATAGAGTGTAGATTGATCACGTTGACAGTGCTCATCTACATTCAAGGAAGAAGAAGAAAGTGTGGTTGCCAATGAAGCTGCTTCAAACAGAGATGGAGTGCTTGGCACTAAATCTGGCTGGTGGTGTGAACCTAGTACTGCATATGCAGAAATAAAGAACATTGTTAACAAATTTAATTTTAAATTGAGTCCAAGAATCTTCATAGAAGTCAAGTCCCTCAGTCCCCTCATCAGCTTCTTGAAGTTTCCTAATGTTTGAATTGATGAGATGGTAGTATTCATATGCCCATACCCACACTCTTTTGTATTACAGAGTGAATTTCAGCTGCTAACAAGTACATTCAGCAGAATACAGAGTAACTTCAAGGCCAAATATTAAGCAGAGGTATGAGTTCTTCTCAGCCCTGGGACTATTCTCGTGCTACTAGGGCTCATTTATCAGATTGGATTAGGCAATTGGTTCTGCTTTCATCATGGCTGCAGGAAAGTTCTGAAAGGAGCAAAGTTGTATCTCTTGGAAAAGACTCTGAGAACAATGGACTGAGCATCAAAACACTTCCTATGACTTGCTTGTTCAGAAGTCAGTGAAAAGGATAGCATTGGCTCTGGCCTTAATTTTTTACCTGGGCTGAATGCATTTTTTTTAGGACGTCCTGAAATCTTAAAGTTTAACATCATGTTACCAACTTTGATTCTGACTTCATCTTGCTCCTGAAGGGCCATTTTGCCAAATACTACTAAGTACTCTCTCCATAAGAATAACCTGACTGATTTTGAGAGATCACCCATACTGGTGGTACTCTAGTTACAGGACTTCTAGAGCTTATACAAAATTTTTAAAACCATCCTTTAGGTTGATGTGAAAGACAGTACCTTCTTCATCAAGGCTGGCGCAACTTTGTCCTTCAGCAAGAATGCCATGATTTTCATCCTTCCACTCCTGGCTAACTGCACACACTATTTCTTGTGATGCTGCCTTCAGGGCTGTGATGGAATTGCACCGTTTCTTTGAAGGTGAAGGCTTTAAGGCTGCATTACCAAATGAACATAGGTGTTGAATGATGTCATCTTATCTCCCTGCACATCTTTAACAGCATATGAAAAAGTAAGTCATATAGAAAATCTAGGTTTTGAATACAGATGAAGAACATGTCCAGAAACCTACTTAACAAACATCGTATTAAAACTAGAGTGGAAGGTATTGTTATTTCATCTGCAAGAGAAGTACTTTCATCTTTTTCAATCTCTTACAATTTATTATAGGACAATAAGTCAAGTAATTGGCACCACTAAGTTAAAAAGCTCCTATGGAGTACCAACCCACGTAATCAGAGACAGAATGATACAGAAAAAAACGCCAGAAAATAGGAAAACAGAAAAGACATTTGGAGTATTCTGAGAGGTCACAATCATTTTTTGAGCTGTTAACTACTTCTATATAATGATACTATGCAGAATTTCCACTTCAGACTCATGGGTCAAACATTTCCTTTGGGTACAATAAACTTCCAAAATCTTAATGGCCTACACACTCAGCACCTCTTTTCTAATTCTTAGCAAGGCCTATCTATTTAAAAAGAATTTTGAATCAAACTCTCAAACTGATCATAGCCACTACTACTGAACCATGACCCCCATCTGTAGGTCTTCTCCGAAGGAGGCCAGCTATTTCATTTAGTGTTTTTCAGCTGCTGGCTGCTGATCTCCATGCACTGGCTGCAAAGTTACTTCAGATGCACTGCAACACGTCTTTCTCATTGCTTTACTACAAAGTTCAAGTTACATCAAGTCACTTGGCTAAAGACTGAAGAAAAGAATCAGATACATAGTTCCAGGCTATTTTTTTAAAAAGAGCATAGTGTGTAGTTGCTGAGCTAGCCTCTGCCCAAGGCTAAATCCACTTATTAAGTTTTTGTTGTTAATTATGCATGGTTGTTCTGTGCACTAGGGGAAAAAAACAGATTCAGAACAGGGCTTAAGTGTTTAAACTGAAATGTCTGACTCAAAGCTTAGAAATAATATTCCTGAAGGCAGGAACACTCCCAATTTTTTATGAAAGAATGATAATGCAGTTAAACCATTAATATGTATAAAAGCATATTAACAACCCTGTATACAGAAGAAATCAATAAGAGTAGGATACTTAGACAAGTTAATAGCCTGGAAAAATGAAACAGATTAATTAAGATCAGAGAGAAAAATAGGCATGATATCCTTGTACATTGTAGGCTTCAAATACAGAACATGTTGCATCTTGTCCTGTAACAAATCTAGCAGTCAGAATTAGAAAGAACTGGCAAACCCCCCCCGATTTTGAGGTAACATATGTGGCATTTATTTTGTCAAACAGGAGAATCAAGTAGTAAGGAGCAGACACTCTTTATTCTTTATCAAGTAGAGGGGTTCCTTTGAGTATTGTCTCAGACAGCAGAACTCCCACCAGTTTTCTTTGGCAAAATTATTCTTAGAGTTAAAGAGAACTGAGTCTCAGGAGGCTCCTTTCTCCTTTAAGCTGAATTTTGCTTTGCGTTTTGTCACATTACATCAGATTCTTCTATTTTCTTCTTAATAGATTGATTTAGTCAATCTTTTCTTAAATTAACTTGAATCGTTAATTCATTCCAGTGCTTGTAGTCACTTTTTGTTTAATTAAATATTATTTAGTTCTTGTGTTTGTTTGTATTTGGTTCTCTCTCTGTCCACACAGACTTGTTTCTCACTCCAGATAACTAATGAAAATGTTAAGATACTTATGCCTTAACTTTTAGCTTTCATGTTTTTCAGATTCTGTGCTGCCTAGGGCTGTAGTTCTGAGCCTCATACTAAGTGCTAGGAAGCTCTCTTCAGGAAGTAGGTAGATAAATCCTTTTCCTGCTGAAGACCAAGGACAATGAGTACAGGTTTCAGGCTCAAAAGCATCAACAACAGTGGACTGAAGAGGGAAACAAGAAGGATGAGACCTCACAACCTGAAACTGTAATTGGACAATTTAACCCCAATATGCAAATGGACCAAAATTTAAAGTGTAAGACCTCATGACCAGTCATCCATTTTGTGACCAGTTTAAGTCCACCTTGGGTATAGCCCTGGTGTCACCTTGTCCTGCCCAAGGTGTACATTAAAGGCCTTTCAACAAATATCTACTTCATTCTCTAGTTCTGTTCAATCTCTGTTCTAGGTCAGCCTTCCCAAGACATCAAGAACAGCATGGTCAAAAAACATCTGCAAAACATCTTCAATCAGTTTAAGACAATGCCATATGCTCAGCACTCCTCCTGTAGTATTTGAGCGGAGTGTCCATTCCACATTTTGATACTCAAACTCCAAAGCAAATACACTTCAGCAGGATTATGAAACTGCTGACTCAGATCTATTTTAAAGTACAAGTTCCACTACAAACTATGTAATTCTAGCCCATCAGTTAATACTTATTTGTCAAGAATAATGCTTCATAAAAAAAAACTCAGAAAACACTCTCTCCTAGAGGGTAATCAAACCCAGCCCTTCTCTTACTAGAAAGGAACAAAAATAAAGTTGCAATTTCAGGATCCCCTCCATGGGTTTAAAAAATAATCTAGTTGTAAAGCAGCAAGCTAGTATGTATGCACACCATTTAAAACACTTAATCTGTATGTCTTACTGTGAGGTTTTATACCACTTGTGATAATTGTTGGAAAAAAACTCATTGCTCACAAAATCAGAACAGCTTTTCCCCAAAGAACAGCCTGGACCCCATAAAAGTCCAAGCACTCATCTTTGCCTTGCCAGTATATTTATTAGAGACTTCCTTACTGCACACACATTGGGAACATCTGAGCAGTTGTCACAGAATGGCATGTGTTGGAAGGGATCTTAAAAATCGTATAGTTCCAAGCCCTGCTAAGCTCAGTGACACCCAGCACTAGAGCAGGACCAAACTGGCCTTGAACCCTCCCAGGATGGGGCATCTATAATTTCTCTGGGCAACCTGTTCCAGTGCCTAATCACCCTCACCTTTAAAGAGCTTCTTCCTAATATCTAACCTAAATCTACCCTTCTTCATCTTAAAGCCTTTCCCTCTTGCCCTATCACTATATGGCCGTTTAAAAAGTCCATCTCCAGCTTTCTTGTAAGACCCCTTTAGGTACAGGAAGCCTGCTACAAGATTTCCCCAGACACTTCTCTTCTCTGAGGTGAACATCCCTACCTTGACTAGTTTGATTTCATAGGAGACGTGTATCCATCCCTCTAATCATGTTAGTGGCCCTCCTCTGGACTGGCTCCAACAGGTCCATGTCTTTCCTGTGCTGGGGCCCCAGTCCTGGATGCAGCCCTGCAGGTGGGGTCTGAGCAGAGCAGAGCAGAGAGGCCGAATCCCCTCCCTGGCCCTGCTGCCCACGGGGCTCTGGATGCAGCCCAGGACATGTTTGGCTTTCTGGACTGTGAGTGCTCATTGCAGGGTCACATCCCAGCCTCCCATCCACTTACACCTCCAAGTCCTTCTCAGCAGGGCTGTTCTGATCTGTTAATCCCCCAGCCGACGTTGGAATATGGGGTTGCCCCAACCCCCTTGTAACACTTTGCACTTGGCTTTGTTTAACCTGGTCAGATTCCCATGGGTCCACTTTCTTGAGCTTGTCCAGAACTCTTTTGTCCCATATCACCATCCTTCTCTGCACTTGCAACACCTCAGATTGAATTTCCTTTCAGTAGCATGGTCAATTTAAATAGAAATTATCTATCAATTCATCAATATTTATAAGGCTCACAGAAAGTCTTATTTTACTGAAAAGTTGTCATAACATATGCATTCAGGGAATTACTACTTGGGGTTAATTCAAATTTTCTTTTTTCTTTTTAAGATTCCTTCATTCTACTTAGAATATCTTAATTGTTTTAGAATAGTTACTCTCAGCCTTTTCCTTTCATCTGTCTATGATATTTGTTTACTTATTTAGAATTTCACAAAATGTTTATCACCTATACTTCTGCCTTCTTGTTGCATTATCAGTTTTCCCTCTTCTTTCGTGTGCCTTTACACATAATTGTGTTTGTTCTGATCTGCCAGGCCTTTAACACTGGTTTTCATGGGCAGGCTCAGAGTTCACAAGCTCAATTGGTCTTTAGAATAGTGGTTATCTTCTTTGGACAACATGCAGAGCAACAAAGGCCAGTGTGACTTCCAGTGGTAGAAAAGATAGGGAAAATAAACTTGATCTGAACTTTTGATGGAAAAAGCCTGTATGAAAGTGTCTCTAAACTTAATTTCCCTGAGTTGAGTCAGTTTTGCCTGGGATAGTAATTGGTGAGCAATCTCTCCCTGTCCTTATTTGAACACACCCGCCTTTTGTTATAACGTTTCCCCCATCCATTTGAAGAGGGGGAGTGATAGAGTGTGAGTGATAGAGAGTGAAGTCAAGTTTAGAGAGCCCTGACGTGACAAAAATACATAGTACATCATTCTCGGTAATTTTACTAATAGAGTAAAATCCCAATTGCCAGAAATTTAGTTTCTTGA
Source organism: Cettia cetti (assembly GCA_013401135.1). Classification (NCBI taxonomy): domain Eukaryota; kingdom Metazoa; phylum Chordata; class Aves; order Passeriformes; family Sylviidae; genus Cettia; species Cettia cetti. The sequence goes on from VZUI01046751.1 coordinate 14,439, forward strand.
TTGGAGCTACAAAAGTGCTACATGATGCTGCAGAAAGGCTTGTTTTATTGCCAAGATAGGAGATTATAAAGTTATGACTATAAAAATATCTAAAAGAGTAGAAGTCACTACTTTCTTACCTTGAACTTTTTTGAAAACTCTTGCATTCATAAACTTTAAAAATCTGTCTGCATAAAAACTTGGTCGATGAACTGAAACAGTATCCTACAAGATTGAAAAATATCTCAGTCACATTTTCCACAAGCAAATTACAAGTAAAGTGTCAGGAAAGAAGCTGGACACCTCAGGCAAACTATATTATGCATTTCAGGCATAGAGAAAACTAGTGAATCTTTACCACTTCTCCCTTCTAAAGATGAATTCTTCAAGAACTTTTTAGGTATTTCATTTATGAAATTATGAGTTATGAATTATACAGCTGTAATCTGCAGAAACTTCCAAGCATTTGAAATTAATTTTTTCAAATTACGTATATTTTTCAATTATAGATTCATCAATGTTCTACTAGGTGGTTGAACTTGTGTAAGTTGTAAGGGCAAACTAATATGATTAGATGTCCTTTAAGTTCAACAAATAAAATCAGAGCATGTATTGGGAAGATTTCAGCAACAGCTCAAACCACATGTTGAGGTTATACTACAAATATACCAGAATTAGTTTTTTCCTGGTCAGCATGAATCAAAGGTCCACAAGCTACAATATGAGCAGCTTAAAAAAATAATAAAATCTACTTACCCCATCATAAACAAGAGCTTTCCAAGAATGTTCCAGCTTCTTCATTAACCTAAGTATGTAAAAAAATAGAACGGCTTTATAAGATTTGTACTTTTATAAGTAATTTCAGAATATTTTGCTCAGTAAAAACTCATTGAAAGTTGAAATTCAACTTACCTGTAAGACTGGAGAATATCAATAATACCCATAAATAAAAGCAGCTTTTCACCTTTATAGCTTTTTGCTGGAATGCCTCCCATTCTAAGAGAAACAACATAGTTAGAATATGTTAAGACATTTCTGATCGCCAGTTACCAGCTGAACTGTACCCACTTGTAAACACAAAGGAACAGATAATATTCAAGCCAGATGCCACAGTGCAAAGTCAGTCAAATGTGAGTCACCTAGCATGCAAAGGATTTTAAATGGAAATTTTGAAGTATCTGGAACTCAGTGGTAAATATCCATCATTAAAAAAAGGAGGAATATTTTAAGATACATTTTAGATAGAATTGGAAATATTCAGATGATCTGAAAATTTTAAGAAAGTATACATCATTTTATTGCTAAGGAAAATATGTAACTTTAGATAAACGAGAATTTTCTCACTGCATTGATCATAGATAACAAGTTACAGAGAGTCTGCACATTAATCAAAGTCTAAAAAGGTTGTTTCATATATTTTCCACTAAAAAGTATGTATTACTGTGCTTTTCCAAAATTTCTTTACAGACAGATAAGTGACAGATAAAGCAGCAGTATCAAGCTGAGAATCCTGACTGCATGGACCTCCAGCTGGTTCAGGGTCTGTACTCAGGCACGGACCTTCATTCTAAAACCCTCTTTTCCTACTCCAACTCCTAGAAAAATGGTCCATTTTAGAACCTCAGCATTGTTTTTTGCTCCATTATCCATTATGTCAATATGAGAGAGAGAGTGCAAGGAGCCAAGGAAGGACTCCACTTGTCAGGATCTGAGTAACACTGTATTAGCTCCTGGTGTGGGAGCCCAGGGTGGCAGCTAGTGTAACACCTCTGCCATCATACAACAGCACTGGCAATCTTCTGTGTGAATGTGAGTGAGTTGTAAAAAACAAGAGAAATAAAGCTCTGTCTAATTATAGTCTAGAGTTTTCAGTGTCTGGAAACTCTATGAATGCACAATATAATTCTTTCACTTGTTTGCTGTAGGTTTAAGCAAGGATTTCTGTATCATTATATGTATTTATTTACACAACTTCCTTGAGAACCAGAAGAAAAGTAAATCCTTAATTTTATATTAAATTCTCATTATAATGAAGGACTGATTATATGTTATGTTGAATGGTGACAATAATGCTCTCACAGCACTTAATATAATATGAAAGATACAACAGAATAATGACTGTCCATATATTCAGATTTCTATTAAATTTTTTGCTAGACAGAAAAATAAGAGAAAAACATCAGTTCTTAATATCAGGAAATATATGACTGTACTTCTGTTGTCAGTGATATCATTCTATGTACATTGAGTATACTCAAGATGAAAACAACCCCTGTAGGAATATCCATTTCAATGTTACTTTATAGTTTTTTCCTTAGTCTCACCAGGCTGCTTCCAGTTAAAATTAGATTATAGCTGGGACTCTTGTAATAGCTGTCTAATAGCATCTCTTTTATAAAAGGATGCATATGTGCATACGTAATTCTTTCTGAACTACCATGCTCTGTGGCAAATCTTGATGATGCAGCTTTTGGAAAAGAAGAAACCAAAAAATCTCAGTCTTTCAATTCCTGGAATGCAGTGTACTCATGAATGTTTTGCCTGTTAATAGTTTTAATAGTAGCCTTAAGAGCAGGTTACAGCACTTACGTATTTGTTGTCTCTCTGGTGATGGAGTCTCCAGATTTCCCAGGGCCCTGTATAGATTCCATGGCTGTGGAATAGAGAACTTTCTGCCCTCCATGACGTTTTGCATCTGATGCACTCTGGGAACACTCTCCTTTTTCTTTCATGTTACTGTTCAATATGTGGATTCCCAAAAGCAGACTGTAATCCATGATCTTAAAACTTTCTAGAACCTACCAAAGAAGGAATGACTATACTGAAACCACAAAACAATTACACAGCAGCATTTTGCAAACCTGAGTGAAAACAGGCGCTCAAGGCACAAGCTTCTCTTATCAGGAAGTGTGTGAAATTACAGTTAAACAAAAACCTTTTACTACGCCACACAAGTCGAAGTGCTAGTTATCTAATTAGCTGGATGCTCTTGTAACAAGTGGGAAAAAAAGATGCACAGCTGAAATGTAAGATGATGCTATTTTGTAGTCAAGGAAGATAATTCCAGGCAGCATCTTTTCCTTTATAGCAAATAATCAACTAATGGTTCCATCATATATTTATGACCATCACATTTTTAAAATTATCTCTAATCCACATTCCAGACCTCCCTGAGCATTTTTGGCTGTACTCCTCTCTTATCTTCCTTCCACCTCCTATTTATAACAGAGGTCATACTTTTGGAGAACTTTCAAATGTCAGCAAAGGTATTTGCTACCACCCCCTTATTAGCAGCTAATGGGATTAGAGTACAAAAATCATGCACCTGTCTACTAGGTGAATAGGAGAACCTATCTAAACTCAAAGGACAAGTTCTACTTCTGAGGCATGACTTAATCAGCCAGCCGTCTCTTCTAGCTATACTAACCATTTCTGTCTCTGGCAGCATTTCTTCTCTCACACACAAGTACTTTCATTTGTTTTAGTCAGCTACACCATTATGAAGTCTGGCATGCTGTCATTGAAACGCAATACAGCTCAAGTCAGTACCCAAATATGAGCTAAGCAAGCTGTGATCCCACCTAGTAATATAACTAAACTGTTCACAGACAGCAACTGTGTTTAATTTCATGCACAACAGCACTACTAAGTGGAGGGAGAAACACCAGTAACAGCCAGCAGGGATACTGTGCCACTCACCTCTCCTTTACCTCATGCCACTCAGCAGTGATTTGTGATATGTTTTGGCATGGCACATATGTAGTGCCCAAAGATAATGGCTAATTTTTGTCACAGAATCAAGAGGAAATAGTGTCTTTTTACATGAACAAGAAAAAAAGTGATTTTACAGAGATGAGAGCAGATTCCAGGTATGTAATTTCAATAACGATTATCCAAGCATAAGTATTTTTGGTTAAGCAGAAACATCCCTTCTCTTAATGAAAAAAAAAAAAAAAAAACCAACAAAAAAAAAAGCCATTTCAGCATTTGAATAGGTTTAAAAACTATATGGCAGTAAATCAATAACTTAGCATGGATCTGTATGCCTAGCCATAGGGGGTTTTTTACAACTTACCCTAATTGTTAGAAAAATACTCATTGCTCAGATAACCAGAGCAGTGATAAAACTAAGTTATTGACAATTGATGGAGAGAGGGGAAGACTGATTCGGTGATTTTATTTAGGTTTTCCAGAAGCTTATATACCATTTCAAGCCAGTTAATAATTTTCACTACAATGATTAGATTATATGTTACAGTCAAACTCATGCATATTACAACATGTTTGTTTGGAGAAGTTTGACTCCATCTCCTGTTTCCTGTAAGCAGACCAAATCCCATCTTCTTTTCCAGCAAGCAGACCTAACTCAATTCCCTACAATCTCAAAGCACTGTTTGCTCACGCCAAGGCGTTTTAGTTACCAAACCAGCTATGCTAATCAAGTCTGTCTTACTCTCTGTCTTGTGTATTCCCACACAAAGCATAACGCACTGTAATCTAAATGTAGAAAGGCACAAAATCAGACCTGATTTTCAGACTCAAAGAATGACTTTAAGACACCATGGGTTTGTTGTTTAGCAGAGGGATCCTACGCAGCAATGCCCGAGTTCAAATGGAGCAAGAAAAAAGCTGCTAATGTATGCCCTTAGTAGTGAACAGCATCTTCTGATGACAGAACTCACAAAGGACTTCATACACAACAAAAAAATGTATTCTAAACACAAGATTTTGAAATTTTATTGCATATTGTGTGGAAATGTTGATGGTTTACAATCATAAATTGCAAAAAAAGCATGGCTAACAGGTAAAAAGGCACTTGGTGCCAAAAACTTCCAAAATTTTCTTAATTGCTTATTTATTGCTACCCTTTACTCAGACTTTCTCAAAAAGAAACTACAATATAATGTATTCATTAAAAATATGTAATCAATGAATGTTTACCATCAAATGCTGAAAGTAAATTCTGGATTGGCTGAAAAATAGCATCTTAGTAGCACTGTAAGCAACACTGTTCACGCAAAACCAGAACAGCAGCTAGTCAGGCTTGGGAAAAGCATTGCCACAGTTACATTAATTTATTTTACAGTTATAAATTACTGCTGACAGCTCTGCCTTCAACATATTCTTTACCGCATTTTGAATTAGGTCACATTAGACACGTGATTTTGCTGCACTAATTATATAACCCATGCCTAGGATTGGATGTAGTCTCTTGGGAGGCTGTGTAATGTGCTGCTCCTTCTTTCACAGGGACCTCTTATGTGAAAAAATTAATCCTTCTGACTACATCAATTCATCACTGCCTCTTAAACCCATACCACTTGTACAGTACAACAGACTATGCCTTGACAATTTATGATTTTGGTGTAGGATTACTGAAAAACACAATAAAAACAAGTAGCTATTTCACTATTACAGTTCATTATCAGACTGAAACACCTTCACATCCCATGGATTAACTGCAGTACAAATTCTTATAAACAGCACACAGCATAAGAACCCTTATCCCCCATACACTCTGTTCATGGCCCTACTCAGAGGTGGCATTGTACTGTCCCCAAAATGTCCTCAGGATATCATGACATGATCTGGCCCTGTCTGCCTACAGCTTTCCTGTACAGTTCTGATTACTTTCTCTTAGAAATGTGATAACCAAACCAACCACTCCTTACGCAAATGAACCTTTGTGACCATATCTAAGCATATTTTGCTCCCCATTTGTTTCTAATGAACTTCTGGTAAGAAATAATTAACTAGAATAACAAGGAAGAATCTCATAAATCAGCACTCAACAAAACTTTGTATCAAACCCCTCAGTCTGTATTAAGACAGCCATCTTACTTCTTGATAAAAGTAAATCAATTGGATTTACAGCTGAATATATCTAAGGGGTTCTCACATATGTATTTTCATTAGTATTTAAAATACTGAATTGTGACAATTTTTAAATATGTAAGTAACATTTTGCGTACACGGTTGTACAAAATAATCTGTTTCAACAAGGACAAGTTATAAAATGCAGAAGATCAAGATATTTCTGGATATGCAGCATTCTATGAGAACATAAAAAGGCACAATTATTTTCCTGTGCTGAGGTTTGTTTGTAGATACTTTTGATGATTTTAGGACTGCTTTTGAGATGCAGCAGCAAGTTTTTGCTACAAAGGCACCAAAATGATAACCTAATCTAATGAAAAAAAACCCCACTCAAATAAATTACAGTATTACATGGCTATATTCATAGCAAAAGGAGAAAGCCCTGCAAAACACTTGACTCTAACTATGTCAGATCACTAGAAATTTACATAAACTCGTAGAAATACACTACTTGTGTAGCTTAAGGGAGGAAAAACCCAATCTTTGGTCACGTAACCATTCTGACATGTAAAAAATGGCACTGTGGGGTTTCAGCAAGAGTGGTCTTAACCATGCTGTGTACTAAGAAGTGGTGTATTTGATAATGACAAGTAAACCTTCAGTTCATTAAGTTAATATTAAATTGTTCGTCTTGATAATATTTATATAGGTGTTAATTCACTAGCTACACAGATTCTGTCAACACAGTGTTGTCACTTGGTCACCAAGTACGGCTGTCAAGGCCGACTTCAGCTGCTCTGAAAACTTCCAGATGGCAAGTGACACTCACCCCTTGTATCCTTAAGCACTATTTTGTTTCATACCACATAAAAACCCACAGTAAAATGGCATCAAAATATATGCTGTTTCAGGACATGAAAAATTAACTCTCTAAATCGGATTTTCTTTTCTCAGATCATATCAGATGTTAAAGTATTCTGTGAATCATCTTAGGCATGGTTAAGTTCCACTATCTCAGCCAGTGACTATCAGACCAAAACAAGTATTTCTGGCATGAAATGTCATTTTTTATTTTATATGCAGCCAGCCCAAACTACACATTATCTGGCAGATAAATCTGCATTTTCATTTGCTATCCATGCAAAACAGCATGCAAAAAAGATAATTTTCATAAAAGGGTCAAGAAAAATACAACACTGAAGAAAAAAATTACAAGCTTATTTAATGCAAGTATAAATGGATAACCATGCAAGGAAGTATTCCCTCTCCTACAAGCATTTTGGAAAAGTGACATAGGAATTAACACAGTAGAAAGAAGATTGATTTTACAACAAATCAATACTTACTCTTCAACATAATGAGCTATATGAAATAAACACAAATTAAAAGACTGTCTCAGAAAATAAGCATTTCTTAGGAACAAATTCACAAATGTCAATGCCTAAAAATGGTTCTGGTTTAGAAAAAATATATCCCAAGAAAATGAATCACCATATTCCCTACAAAGCATAGGCAGAATCACTTCCCATTTCAACAGAATTCTCAAAATAAACTATTAACTGACACTCCAAAACTAACAGTCTGTATTCTGATTTTAAAAGTAAAAGTAACGAGAAATTCCTCATGTCAATTGATACTATGGAAGTGACAATATATAAAGATACAAGAGATCTGCAGCATCATGCTATTACCATTTCCCTCAATCTACCATTTCTGACAGAGGCCCTTCATCTAAGATTAGTATGTTCTCCATCTCCATGCCATATCATGCCATATTTTATTCTGTCCTATGCTGCAGTTTAATATTTCATTAAGTTACTCCAGCACTACTGATTGTAAGGATATGCTTACTGAAGTTATTTGGCTTAAAGAATTATCTATGTAGATCCTTTGAGGTAGAAAAAAAGGCAAAAACACACACTGCACATGCTACTAAGAGGTTTGAAAAAGTCTGTGGATAAATTTGGTCATATGAGGTCTCCATCACAGTTGCTATAGCACAAAACAGATGTGCATTCACACAATAAAACTTTTGTAGCAACTGACTAAAATAGCAATGATAAAATAATACCCAAATCTCATATGACCCTCTTTATCTTTAAATTTCCTTTTCTTAACAGGCTTCTTGATTAGTCACTTTTAAAATGTAATTTCCTCAGAGAAGTCCAGTGTTCTTTGCCATAAAGGTAAAATGCAGACTCTCAAAAGCCATTTTTACTATTTTTCAATAGTGAAAACATCTTCAAAATTTTTTTTTTGCTCTTAAAAACTACTAGAAAGAAGGAATAGAGAAACATTGTCTGGGAATCTAGGGATGGCAGCTGTGGTCAAGGAAACCAAAAGCCAGATAGAGTTGAGACTGACAAGGAATATCAAAACACAGAGAAAAGATGACCAAGGAAAACATGGGTCCATTGCTGAATAGAGCAGGAGATTCAGTGGCTGCAGTCACAGACCATAGCAGGTCCCCACCACCAGGAAATTCTGCCAGGCCTCTGAACTTAGCAATGGATCTTAAGGAGGTGAGGGGCTAGCAGACGGATGGGATGTTTACATTTAAAAAGTAGGAGAAAAGTCCATTGCTTCCTGATTGATTGCAAATATGAGCAATGGAAACACAATCTAAATTTAAGCAACACGGAAGAGAATTTCTTAGTTCTGAAATATTAGAAAGATCAAACATTTCCTTTCTTAATTAATTCTTAATTTCAGGAGCCCTCACTAAATTTCTTACCCTGTAGCAGCAGTAAAAAGAGATGACAAATTTTCAAGTCCTAAAAAGCTGGTCAGTTATCACTAACACAACTCATCCAAATACCTCATGGGCAGAAAAAAGCTGAGGCAACACTGATGCCCTCTTCACAAAATGGATGGAATATTTCCAGTCTTTTTAAAGACAGAAGTAAAAGGTAGTCAGATCCAATCTTATTAGCTGAGCAAATTCAGCTGTTTGAAAGATAACAGTGTCTGCTCTGTTTTACAAAACAGACTAAGACTTGTTTGAATAGAAAAAAAAAGTCAGTTAATTTTTTTGTATACATATAACTTTCAGTGTGTGTATATACTACAGATACATATATCTGACATATATCTATAGATACAACAGACATACTTCATTGTGTATATGTGTATTTATGTAAATATACTGATTACTATAGGATAATTTTCTTCTTTGCTTTTAATACTTTTAAAATTTCATGGGCCTTTAAGAACCCTAGACTAAATTTAGAGTTGTTAATTTAAGACATATAAAAAGGAAAAGATATATGCAAAGAATTATATTAGCACTCAAATAACATGTAGCAGGAAATTTCCCAGACTTTCAAAGAATCAGTAAGAATCCCTTTATATATAACAATTGAATGATTGATTCTTGTTTTTACTTTTCAGTCCAGTTTGGTCTTTTAGATTCCCTCTATTATTTCCAATACAATAGATTCCCCCAGGCTTTGACTGGGTAAGTAACCTTGGAAAACTGGGGGATGCACAGAAAGGCATCCAGATCCCCAGATGTGACATACTGATGCATTCTGTGTCATCACACATGGTAGGAGCTCAGGAAACACTCACTGCAAGAGGCTACAGAGAGAACAATGTGTCGTGCTAGATAAATGTCTCATGCTGAATATGCAGCTGAACATTACATCACACAAAACAGCTTTACAAACCAATCACAAGGCATTGCAGGACTTCTGTGATAGTTAAACAAAAAATTCTATTCATGTGCAAAAACAATGCTTTCCATCTTGTACCACAGGTGGCAGTGAACAACAAACTCTGATATTCAGGGTGTCTCTTCTATGTCATGATTTCAGACTATCCATTTTGCTTTTTTATTTTGAAATTTTTAAGATTTCCCTCAGACAAAGCAAATTTTTTATCTCCAAAACCCCAATAATTCTGGGAAGCTCTGAGAGATCTGGAGTCTCCCTTTTCTGACTTTATATTTTCTTATCCATGCTACAGGAAAAAAAACCTCATTTTACAGCGATTCTCTCTGTCCATAAAAGGAACAGAGATTCCATTCACCAAGGTGGTCACAAAGAGCAATGATAGGTATCCCTCTTCTGCCTTGAAAATATTATGTGGGCATCTTTTATGTGGACTCTTCAGCTGCGGAAGAAATTACCTTACGCTAGAAATAAGACTGCAGCCACAAGGCCTGGCTTCCCATTCCTAGCTAAAAAAGAAACATATTCACAGCAGCTCCACATACCGTTTATCATACATAATAAAGGTTCCACAGGGCTAACTATGCCTTGAGAAAAAAGTAATTGAAATCTCAAAATTAATGGAAATCATCATCATCAAATCTACTGGACCTTATTCCTGTATTAATCTGTACTGCCACAGATGGATTAGATAGTGGAAGGACTACAGGGCACGATGAGGGCATGGTGAGGAGCAGAGTACAATATTAAGTTTGAGGGTGGCAGAAAGGGTGGTGCTGATCTCTGGTGCCTGGTGGTAGGTTGCAAGGATACAGCTTAAAGCTGCATAGGGGAAGTTCAGAGTGGATAAAAGAAAAAATTCTTCAGTGAGCTGGTGGCCAAGCACTGGAACCAGTTCCACAGTGAGGGAAGTGCTCATGGTCCCCAGTATGTTGGTGTTCAAAAGTATATGGACATTCTATTCTATGACTATGATCTCAGATCACAATAGCTTAACTAAAGCACAGGATTCATCAGCGCTGTGACATCCAAAGTTATCCCTCCTTAAATAGCATGGAAAAAGCTGTATAGAGTAAATTTAGAGCAGAGGTGAACACAGAAGTTTAAATATATACTCACTCGACAATCCCGCTGTAGTGTTTTCATTAGTGCACTGTGTGTTTCAGAGTCGAAATACAACCCTTCATGCATATCTTGCAGGAAATCCAGGTCTTTGAATGTAGGGTTGGACTTCTCCCTCTCTTTTCTTGATGCTCTCCGTTTGTATGTGGAGCCTTTCAAGTCGTATGTGAAATTCATTTTCAGAGCACGTGGCAAAACATTGTTCATGACAACAATTCTAATATTAATGCCTCCTGACTGAACACAGTACAGCCCATAAAATTTGGGAAGAAGAGTCCTTGGATTCTGGTTCAGATTCTAAAACAAAAGAGATATTTTTAAATATATCTATTTTCAATGAACTTCCACGCTTAAGAAAGCATTTTTAAACAGCAAAGGACATTAACATGAAGAAAATTGTGTATGTTTTTTTATTCAGCATAGTTTCTTCAACCAGTTGATTATCTTTGTGGGTTTCTATTCCAGAGAACTAGATTAGGCACTGCCTTTTTGCCAGGAACTTATAAAGGCCAAGAGTAGAGCAGTAACTACAGGTTTCTCTTTCTCACATAAAAGAACAGACTAGGCCAAACCTAAAACCGTCCTGAAGACTTATTTTTTCTGACCTGAAAAACCTTTGCATTTTACCTGCTGGAAGAAGTTTGGGTCATACGTAGTTCTCATTATCTTGACTTGGATTCTGAAAAACAGAACCCCTCTCTCCGTGAGGCTTTATGCACTCAGAGTTAGTACCAAATGACTAAGTTATTTCCAAAGGAGTGTGATGTCATAACAGAACCACAACTGACCATCAGAGAAGTGTGAAATAATCAAATTCCACAACAGGCAAAATAAATTAAGTAGGAGAGGATAACAAGAGGTGAACAACCAAAAAGAACCTGCCACTGTTGTCCTGTTCGATGCGTCAGTACACACCCTTTTTTTTTTTTTTTAACACACACAGTGAATCCGTGTTACTTTAATGCAATAATGAGAACATTCCTCATTTTTCAGTATAAGCAAGAGGGTAATTTTTCAAGTATTTACTTCAGAAAACAAAGCAAGGAAAGGAAGTCAGTCACAAGTCTAATAATACAAAGTGCCACATACCACCCAGAAGAGTGTCTGTTCATATGTATGAGTGGCTTTTGTTTTAAAAAAAGAAAATTAATTAAATTCTACTTACTTTTTAATTAATGGTTTTCCTCTCAGATGACACACAAAACCCAATACAATGGACTTAAAATTAGCCCTCGAAAAGCTCCACTTAAAAATTACATTTTGAACAAATTACATAAATAAAAGTATCTTTTACATCATTGCTTTACTATATGAAAAATGGAAATTAGAAGTAGTTGAAAACAAAAGGGAAACTGACCGGTCTAGTTTCTTTGTCCACTCTGAGTGAAATGCAGAGGGTAGACAAACACAAAATGGAGAAAAAAAACTGAATTAGAAATTTAGAAATCTTATTTTGTTACTAGCTTATTAGAAGCAAAATTTGGTATCAGATTATGACATTCAGCTTCATCTTGAATGCTAAAAGAGCACCAATTCTTATCTTAAATATATTCTTGATTTATATCTATTCTTTCTGTTGTGTGTGAAGGGCATGAAGTACAAAGGCAGGTAAAAGAGTAAAAAATATTGCAAGAAATACAGATAAACCCAGTAAAATATTTCAAGAAAAATGTGTGACACCGAACAAGAGAAATAGAGGTAAAATACAGTCTTCAATTACTTACCATATAATAACCTGGCAAGAGCTTCTGAAGAAACTCAGCCTCTTTGTGTTGAACTGTTTTGATGATGAATTCGTCACCACTAGTTACAAAAAATAAGGACCCACTGGCACCTGGGTTGGATAACTCAATTAAAGGTTCACTGCAGATTGAGTACTGGAAGAGACAAAAATTGCTTTTCACTGCCAATGCGTGCATTACCCAAACACAAGTTTAATATGAAGAACTGCAGGTTCAAGTAGGCACAAGAGAATCATGTAGCAACACTACTGCTGCTGGCTGTAGTTTGGCAGGCCACTCTGCCCAGGCCATGCTGAACAACCATGGAAGAGATGGCAGCTGAGCATATGATCCCTCTTCATGTCCCAAAGTAACAGGTGAAGGTTCCTTTGGAGTGAACCCAGACGCTGAGGTGGAAGGAGTCAATCTCTATGCTGTCAGAATAGCAAATTCTGAGTTAAAAACTTTTGAGAAGATATTTTCACTGGAACTGTTTGCTTTTCACATCCATTTTGAAAGAAATAGGTACAAGATGGTAGAAAAATAAACTGGGAGTAGAGGTTCTCATTATAGACAAATATGTGCTATTCTGTGCAAATGGGATTGAAGCTATTAGACTGATAAACCTGGTATAACTATAGCTAATTTTAGTATAGTAACTAATTTTTTTAATCTTTTACTAGTTTTATGATTGAAAACTGCATGAAATAGAAAGAAACTTAATACCACTAAGCAAGAAAAACTGGAATTTGAAGGACCATTATATTGCATATTTAGACAGGCTTCCTCTTCCACAGGACACATTAAGAATTACAATCTCATTAAGGAGGAAAAGGACACCAAAGATTATCCCTTACTAGTAGAACCATACCTCATACAGAGACAAATGTACGTTTATTAAATGTCCACTATTCCAAACTTCCTTCAAATTAAATGGAGAGTAGACATTAAGCTCAAAACCATAGAAAAATCTGTTTATATTAAACTTAAAAACAGTGATACCAGAAAATCTAATAAAAATGTTCTTTTGTGAGTACTTGAACTAAAGAATCATGTTTCCTAGGAAAGGAAACATCCTTCTTTAAGGACGCATGCCAGTGCCTTAATGCATCTTCTTATCCTGTCTCCAGCTAAGGATTACAATTTTCTAGAGAATTTTGCATTCTATATAAATAATTCCTCTCCCTGCTTCCACTCAATTCTAATTAATACAAATTATTTTTCTTCAGAGAGAATGGCCATACCAATCTGTAACACTACAAACCTTTAGACCAAATCAGCTGTTGTACTGCAGCAGTTGCCTTTTTCTTCCCAAAATATTTATATCTTCAAGAGTAACTGTCACTGTGATAAACATTTGAATGCAATTATCCTAAATATTAAAGTTCAATAGAACAGTATAACATAAGCACAAGGCCTGCACTCTGCATTGGTCATTTTCCAGTGGTATGCATCTCTAAAAAAATCCAGTCACTAAATGCTGCTATACAAAGGGCCCAGCAAGTTTTGACTGGACACCTCTGAAATGCAAATCAAAACCAAAAGGTAAGAAAGTCCCCAAGAGCTTTACAACCAAGTATTTATGATCAAGAAGGCTCCTTGCAAGATGACAGTACTCCAGTGACAATTTAATTCTACCAGCTGTTCAAATATATTTACACTTGTTATCCTGACTCCTACAGTGTGTTACTGCTCATCCTCCTTGAATACTAGAAAAGGTGAAGCTTTAAATCTTGAGCTTTAAATCACTTCAAATTAACAGAGTAAACTCATATATGCTTCATGTAATTTCTACTCTTCTTATTTTACTTCACATCCCCTGCAATCACAGTTGTTTGGACAATCATTTACTACTTACCAAATACCACTTGTGTGTTTTTCTCTGTCAAATGAAAAGAGAATCTACAACAAGTTGTCTTTCCTGGGAATTTCCCTCAGGGAATAGTCTTTTTCTACTTAAACTGACTGTCACAAATCTTATTCACAGCCTGCAGTCTTTGTATAAACTTTAACTTCAGCTACTGCAAAGGCTTCCTTAGATGGAAAAGAAGTTGCAGGTGATAACTTTACTCTAGGAAGCACAGTCTTTTTAGAAGCTGGCAACACAGCCCACAGCTTTTGCAAAGTGCATAAAAAGAGGTAAAATAAATAGCACATTACATAATGACACTTCTGTCACATATGATGTCCTTGTCTCTAAGCTGGAGTGCCATAGGTTTGATGGATGGATCACTGCATCCATAAGGAGTGGTGATAGATAAGGAATTGGTCACACTCTAAGAGTTGTGGTCAATGGAAGAAAGAAATTCTTCACTCTAAGGATGTGAGGCCCTGGAATGTGTGGTCAAGAGAAGTTGTGGATACCCCACCTCTGGAAGTGAATATCAGGTTGGATGGGGCTTTGAACAACCTGGTCTAGAGGAAGGTGTACCTGCCCATGGCAGTGAAGTTGGAACTAAATTATCTTTAAGCTCCTTCCAATCTAACCATTCTATGACTCCATGATTTATAAAATTCCCAAACAACTTTATTTCCTTTCTACTAACATTTATAATTCAAGTTAATTATCTTTTTTATATATAACTATGGTCATGAGGACTAGTAACATAAAATTGATACATAGCACTAAAGAATTAAAATAGGACACGCACATTAAGACACCAACATTCAACCTAAATGAAAGCAAAAACAAGCTAAGTTTTGCTTTCAGGCTTATTGTCCATATAGGAAGAAAACCCCATTAAATCACACTTGAACACAACAGAAACAATTTATTTAGTAGTATATTAATATTTCAGAACCATCTAATCAATTTTGCTTTTTTATTCACCCAAGACCTTTCAAATTCTTTTGGTTTTAAAGAAGCCATTATCAATATCAGAACAAAAGGATTTTAAAACTCCTTCAGAAAAGTGCACAATAAAACTCTGACATACGAAGTTGCTAATTTGTACCAGGACTCATTCCTTGGGTGATCCACCATGAAACAAACTGAACATGGGGCAAACATGTAGACAACAATCCAGCTCAGCATTCACCCTACCCTTTCAAAAGCAGAACTACAGGAGAAATAAAATAGTGGATACTTGTCCTAGCAGTGTTCAACGTTGTTTCATTAAGTAAAGCATGCTTTTACAATGTCAGCAAATTTGTAACTTTTTTTCTCATATAAATTGAACACTGTGAAAGAATAAGTCTTCAATTTATGAACTAGAGAGAACAAAGGAAGTATTCTAAAATGCTTCATTTTTAGTCTACCATCCATGTTCCTCAAAGCCAGACAGGAACATTTGTAGACCTCACTTTGTGATGAAGTGTGTAAGTAACTGAAGTCACACAAAAGTATTAATTAGAACTGAATTGATGAAAGTCACACAACTACTTATCATAACTTCTCTAGAAAAATTACCTGAATGACATGGATGTTGCTCTAGTCAATGAACATAGTAGGTTTTTTATATGAATGGTCCCAAAGAAAAAATTAAAATTTTTGTAAATATTAAAAATATTCACTAGTTATACACGCCACCACACTCAAAATTTTGTAGTGATTTGGGCACTCTTTAAAAATCCTTTTCTGCCACAATGAAATTAGCATGCTTTATAATAATTTGTAACTCAAAGGAAAACTGCAGGCTCTTACCAAATAGTCATCAGGCTTGATACCAAAGAGTTCTCTGAAATAGCGGAAGGCAAGAGGTGCATATGTCTTAAATCTGAAGTCAGGGTAGTGATGAGCAGGGGTAAGACTGCTCCCTTCACTGAAAACAAAAACAAACCAAACCAAATTACTGAGCAATTATTAGCAGCTAACGTCACAATAAAGCTGCCTAACTTGACTGTTTGCCTGCTGAGAAAAGAGCATAAATGCAGATAAACCTGTCTATCACCAATAATCAGTGTGATAGAAATGTCTGTGAGAGACACTGCCACCTTAAAGGAAATTATTACTTTCACCACCTGTATGCATTTGCATAAAGATCATGTTTAAATATGAACAGCACAAAGTTTGCATTCCAGAAGTCCAGGGTAGAGACTGACTCCACTGAGCATTGAAAACTCTTGTGTCATGGTCACTGTGCTCAAGACGGCTCCAACCATGACATCTCCCACCACCCCTTCTCTGTTTGTAAGCAGCAGATCTAGCTGGCCAGCTTCCCTGGTAGGCTCATTTCCCAGTTGTGTTGGGAAGTTACTTCACACACTCCAGGAACCTCCTAGACTGCCTCCTCTCTGGTGCTGAATTTCCAGCAGATATCTGGGAGGTTAAAATTGCCCACAAGAACAAGGGCTGACAATCATGTAACCACTATCACATCATAGAATAGTTCCTCCACCTCCTCATCCTGGTTGGATGGTCTGTAACAGCCTCCCACCAGGATATCTGCTGTTCCGGCCTTCCCCCTGGATTGTCACCCATAGGCACTCAACCTTCTCATCATTATCCTTGAGCTCTGTACAGTCAAAACTCTTCCTAATGTACAGAGCCACCCCACCACCTCTCCTTCTTTGCCTGTCCAGTGCAGCACTCCAGTCATCCCACCATGTTCCTGTGGTAGTGACTGCCACGGTTTTCCAGCTTCTCTATGGCCTCCAGCTCCTTCTGTTTGTTACCTGTACTCCTTAGCTCTTTTCCTTGTTTTATATTTATCATATCACTGTATTTTTAGACTGAGTTACAAATGTATTGAGATGAATGCTAGATATAAGGTAAAGGTCAGCAGCAAAATGCTGCTAGATTTCAAAAGAATAAACACCTTATGTTTTTTCTATGCCCATGGATTCATTTATGATAGAAACTGAGAGAGGTGTTACAAGCAGAAAAGTTCTACACTACTCTTATTTCAAAACAAATAAGAGCACCTTTAAGACAAAGTTTTGGTACTGAAATCAGCCAGATAGAAACTTCGCAACACTTCTTGAGTATTAGAAAGCAGGCCTTTATTATAGCATGCTGGTCACTCTGGGGATCTTTCTTCTAGTCAAGTGCCTGCCCCTGAGAGTCATGTGAACAGAGTTTTTATCATACACATATCATCACACACATTAGCTATCCCCACTTACTTGACTTTATTTGACATAGTTGCTCCCCTTATCAGAAGTCCTTATCTGATTCTTTGGGGTCTGTCTTCAATATCCAGTGCCCTTTCTATGTGGCTGTTCCTTAAGTGCAATATCATTGTTTTGCACAACTTCTTCTTTGCCAGCCTTGTAGAGCTGAGCTGGCATCCTGCTTGATGTTTTGCATGACTTCTGTTTGCCTAGGTTACATCCTTTATCTATTTCTCCAAGGTTGTGCTGCTGTGTTCTACTATCCTTGATAATAGTAAAATGCTGTTCTGTTTTGCTGTTCTTATCAATTTGGCCCGTGTCTGAATGGTTTGATAAACAGAGAAATGCAAAATCCAAGACTTGACACAGTTACTGAAATCAGCTTTTCCAGCACTTTTTTTACTCATTTCCCATAACTAAATTATTCAATAATGCAGAATGTACCATTATGCTTGGCCAAAGGACACTAAAAGAAAAAAAGTCTACAAATTCACACAGATATGAAAAGTAATAAATGTTAAGCAACATTCCTGAAAAAGATAATGAATAAAAATTAAATATAATGAAGGAATTGAACAGCTTTCATCCTGTACAATTAATACTTGTCATATAAACTTGCCACCTTTCATTAACAACAGTTTGATGACAGAAACCTAGTCAACCCAACTAGTTACCCCTGCATGCTGCCAAACCCCCACATAACCAAACTGTTTCAGTGACAGCACGTGAACAAGCTTTCTCAGGCCCCAGAAATGTATAACGCTTCCAACACTTGAATAGAAGATGAAAGGAGGAAAGAAACCAAACAGATTTCTGTCTGGGATTCTAGAATTGTGTCTAGAATTCACACATAAAAAGATGCTTGTGGATGAATAATGATACATATGAAGACAATAGGATACTGCTGCTTCTTGGAGTGCTAAACTCTACAGGTAATACTGAAGGCTGCCTGGTCCTAATGAACAACTCTGATTATTTTATATTTACTGCAGTACAACCCCAAGATATCAAAAGCCAATCCATATATAAGCATAATTGCTTCATTATAGAGCTAAAAATAGATATCAATATCCATTTAGGATACAACCTAAAGATGTTAATGTCTCTTTACAGTTAAGATAGACTAATGCTCTTTCATAAGGCCTTTCAGATGCTCAGAACACTGCCACATTCGTCAGACATTAAGTTTTGTACAGCTGGTTGAGACTCATTGAATTTTTGTACAATAAGAGAATGCCCCTGTGGTCATATAGCTGCACTGGAAACCTGGGGTAGTACTTGTAAATGCATTTAATTGTCATAAGATGCAGAAAAGAATAGAACAGGGTGTTCTCTACTGAAGTATCATATAATTGTCAGGGAATATGAAGCATCCAAACTTTTTTATAAAGTTCTACATTTTGGTACTAAATACTTCTATAGATCTGCTTCCTCCAGCCGTAACTCGAAACCTTCTCCTGTGAAAGCATGTCAGCAAATAGATTACATGTCCTTACCATACCAGAACACCTACTGTCACTTTACTAAGTGAGATGAGGGTAGGAGGCTTGCTAGGACAATAGGACAGTTCTGAGCCATTTCATAATTGCATATGGAGTAAAATGATCAATGCTGGGTGAGCAGGTGTGCAGTAATGCATAGTAAGTGGAGATTTTTTGCAAAACAGAGCAATTTTGGAACAGCTTCTACACAGAGGACAATTGCATGTATTTAGAGCACATCAGATACTTTATAACAGATATAACAGTCAATTTCTCTATGCAGACAACTGTCCTTATTCTTTATAAAATCATCTTTAAAAAACACCTTCTGTTTAAGGTCTACAGAGTATTTTACCATACCCTACTGTTTCTGTTAACCGTATTAATTAATTTCAGCTTCACTACCTAACAGAATAGTTTACTGATCCCAACAGTAAGTTCTTCTGTAATTCATGAAGCAAGCTTGACAGAAATTTAAGATTTCTTGTTAGCACTCTGGAAAATAGTTTTTAAGATTTTCTTGATGGTACTTTTAACAGAAAAGCACCCTCGCTTCCAGTAATTTCTTACAGTAATGGAAACCTTTCAAATTTATTATCAATTTGAAGCTCATATGACAAGTATGAATTGAGTATGGCCTTGCTCTTGCTGGAAAAGGACAAACTCCATGGTACAGAATGCTTGATGTAAGTACATCCTTACCCTAATTAGAATTATTCATATTCCACTCTTTTAGCTATTGAAATAATGTATTCTGTGGTTTCCCTCCACATTTTCTTGATGCATTTTACAGTTTCACTTTTGTGGGATTAAAGTAAATGTGCAAAGCACTACATGTAAAGATTTTTAATCAGTCTAGGGAGTTTCAAGGGAATGATCATGTCTTTGAAATTGAACAAGAAAAATGCCCATGATCTATTGACAAAAAGTTAAATCTGAAAAATGATGCTTTGGACATAATAAGAAAGGAGGTAACCATATAATTTCCCTCTCAGCTAGTTTAAACACAGGTCTTCCAGAAAAACAAATGTAAAGGCTTTTAAAATTAGCTCTGATTCTGATGATCTTGAGAAATTCAAGTCTTTCTACACAAACTATGACAGCAAAGTACAGGGTTTGGAAAGATTAGAAAGCAATTGTAACTTATAAGGTATTTTAATAACATTAGCTGTTACACCACACAAAAGATTCATAGGCAAACTAAAGAAGAGAGACTAAGCTTAAAATGCAAGTCTGGTTTAATACTTAAATTGTAATTTTTTTTTTTAAATCAAGCACACCTAGAAATGACAGTATGTGCATCTTAGCCTGTCTCTTTGTAAATGTTGAGAGTGGATTTAAAGCATAGGTGGTGTCATATCAAACTGAAAGTGAAGTAACATTAATTATGTTTTTAATGGTTAGCCCCATGGCTGTAAAAATTTGTTTAACAAGACACCAAGATATATTTCTTGGCAACTTTTCTTTGCTAATGCCTCACCCTGGTAGGATGTACTCAGGAGATACCACACCTATCCGAAGGGGCAGAGAAAGCCAGCTGCATATCTTGGTAGCAAGCCTTCATCACTGAGGATTTTTAAAAAGGTTCTGACAGAGCTGTTAACAGAAGAATTAGTAGTTTTGACCCCATGTATAACTTTCTTGTGTGCATTAAAAAAAAAAGCAAACCTGAAGAGGAGGAACATTTCAGTTCTTTCAGTGAAAGCAATGCTTTTTGAAATTGTAAAATCAAAAGAAAATGTCTAACTTTAAATCCTCCCAACATTAAAAACTAAGATTATCTAAATTCAGTTTCATGGCTCTTGAATACAGCTGCTTTTTTAAAATTCATCAAAATATGTTTCAGCTCTAAAAACTGTATCAAATAAACACATGCTGCAGGTCAGGTAGTGCTTTGGCATGTTCCTTTCCTGTATGTAATTTCAGGAAGGCATAATTTCCCACATGATGGAAGTAGATATCAAGTTTATCTGTACAAATAAGTGTGTCTGTGTTTTTTTCATAATGTCCAGTGGTGATACCTTTTTTTTCTCACTTATATTTTTCTAAACTTTCAGTTACAAAATGCTGTGCTGAGCGGTTCCCTGCAAGTCAGCTTTGAAATGCAACTAGGAGTAGTAACTTAAAAACAAGTCAAGTCAATCATATCTACACAACAGCTGAATACAGAAGCATTTACTTATGATAACAAAGATGTAATTATTTCATAACCAATCGAAATGCTATTAAAATACAGGATCTCAGAGTACTTGAAAAGTACTTTAAGCAGTCTACATAACCATAAAAATATCCAGGTTATCAGAGGTTTAGCAATAATTTGTTGATAACAGAAGTAACTGAATCCAGTAACTCATACCAGATCTTGCTTTTGTCACCAAAGTATCCCCTTTTCTAATATTTGTTTTCCATCCTTCTCTCTGTGCTATGACTCAACTCACAAACCATAAAAGCCATGTCAGAACTTGAGTCATTCTGTGTGTTACAGATATGGTAAGGTAATTCATGTTAATGTTAGTATGATAATAAAGCTCACCAGTATATTAGTAGAATTCATGTTATAGAAAGTAAAGCAGTATAAAATCATCCTGGTCAGAGAACTGGCATTTGGACATGCCCTGGCAAAGACCCACTGCAAGGACATACATCAACAAAAGCCAGGGAGGATGTCTCAATCCAGTCACTGAGGGAACAATGGACAGCCCCAGAAGGGGAAATGTGTTCTCAAAAGAAGACTGCTCAGCCATCAATGACCCAGTGATCGACACCCATCAGAGGTCCGTCCACCCCATATGGATCTTATCAGCATTGCCAGGTGCATGCATCCCAATGCCAGGTTCCCGAAAATCCAATCCAGCCCCAGCTCCCGTCCTGTCCTGGAAATTCATTCAACAGACAGGATACAGAGGAAAGAACCTCTATGAATATGGAAAGAAGACCAGAAAAAACAAGGGAATCTCAACATCAGCAGTTTCAGCTCAAAACTGTGTAAAAACCAACACCACAAAAGCAACTTTGTGAATGTGGAGACCCGCTATATCATGGCCAGATCCCTGTTCACCCAGCTCTGACCCCGGGCTCAGAACTGTTCCCTTTTGATTGTGGCTTTTATTTTCTTTGTATATGTCAATTTTCCAATAAATCATTTTGTCGGAAATTTTGACTGATCAAATATTTATAACATGTGCATCTGTGCAACAGAAGCACCAAAGAAGAGCAGAAGCATTTCATCAGAGAATTCAGGTCACTTTAACTTCCTTATGAGATTGCCCACTGGAGACACATATCATGGTGTAAGTTACACAACAACACATCGTTAATGTGAACAATTAAGTACTAGTCACACTGAACCTGTAGAGAATTCTATACTACAACTACACTACCTAGTCCATCAGCTAACTTATGATACAGGTTTGGTACAAAGATATTTCCAAGGGTAGCTATCGGTTTTCTCAATCAGTCCTCCAAAACATACTAGAAAGCAGTACACTTCAGTTTTAGATGTAGGGTAGAACCCAGACTGGCCAAGTAAAGTTTTTACTTTCTTAGTACTTTTGACTACTTATTTGGGCTATTATTCAAATGCTATCACAATACAATGGTAAGCTTCTGACATTAAAGAGCAGAAAGTACTGAATAATCTTTCATTAGCATCACAAGAAGACAATTTGTAAATGAACCTGTTCAGTATACAGACTGAAGCTGCAGAGTGCATACAGGCCATCAGCATCTAACACACTTTCCAGTTCCATTAGAAACGTAGCAACCGTTCTCAATATGCAGGGTCTAGACCCTGCAATAAAAGTGTATCAGCAAGGAAAGTGTACAAGATTGACTAACAACTTGCTGCAAAAAAAGTCATGCTCAACAGCTGTGCTTAAAAGCAGCCTCCATCTAAGAAAACAAAGAAATGCCGTCTGAAACATACAGTCTCTCTTGAAATGGTTCTGCATATTTGAAGCTTCATAGCCAAAATTAGCTGATAGAATGGAGCAGCATGTTTGGCTTCTCAATCACCGCAGAAAATTCACCTCCTTCTGTGTCTGCTGAAAGAGCTTAAAAAGCTGCCTATGCTGCCAACTTATAAGGTGCCAACAGCCCCATGGCCCAGTGAACCAGTTTGAGCCACAACTGCCTGCCAGAGCTAGGCTTACAGATGAGCAACAAGACAATCTAACCAAGGCCATCTCACAGGGAACCAGCACCACAGCCAAGTCAAAGGGCTGACAAAATATTTCTGAAACCACATTGTACAAATGACCAACTGGAGGCAAATTGTGCCACGAGGAACTGCTTCCCAGCCAAGGAAGACAGGGGCACAAATATGTCCCACATGGCAAGTCATAGGACCATAGAGAGCACCTGCATGCTATACAACCTTCCCACCAAACCCTACTGTGGCAACAGTACCAACACCAGGTAAGCATCTCTATTGCTGGATTTCCAAAGCGGAGCTGAAAAGCCAGAAAAGAGGTTACTTGGAGTGGTTTCCCTTGTGATTTCACGCCATTCAGTGAGTAGGGTGGAGACTTCAGACAATGTCTTCAGAATCAAGTAGGTTAGTGCAGGGTGCATTTTGTTTCTCCATCCTGGGAGCAAATTTGCATAGTACCATTTTAACTCTATCTGGATGGTGGTTCTCAATGAGCGCCATTATAGCAGCTTCCAGTAATACCTCATTTTCCAAAAACAACATGTTATACAAACTCCTGTGGAGCTTGAAGAGAAAGGGATGAAAAGCCCTTCACCACTATAATGTGCAAATGAAGGCAAGCACCTTTGCAAATCAAATCCAACCACTGTACAGAGACACCTGTACTTCACTCAAAGTGAATTCCAGAAATAAACACGTAAATTAATTTGGGCTAAACTCTGACCAATTTACCACAGTTACAGAGTAACTCTGGACAAGGGATAACCTGCCATCCAGGGAGTTACTTCTGATCTACATCAGTAGCTTCCATAATATGCAATTATGTTCAGATCTGAACTAACCGCTTTTTTCCCTGACATTTTTCTCCCTTCTTAATGAATCTCAAATTCTTCAATATGGCTACTGAAGCAGAGATACAGGTTGAGGGTTATTTCAGGGTCAGAGAGATATGCATAGACTATTTATGCTCTTTCGCCAATAAAATTCATAATCAAGTGCTAACTATTTTCCCCTACCTATCGAAGGGCAGATATAACACTCTTCTGCTCACTGGTGCACAGGCTGCATTGCATTTCATTTCTACTAGCTTAGGTCTATCAACCAGCACCTTAACAGTGCTTCTGTTGCTGTCAAAGTAGCAGGTTTTCCTATGACTGAAAAACAGTCTTCTCACCTCCTGCCAGACATAGGTAAGGCAGGGAAAACATGGGGGGAAGGTGCAGCAGGCAAGTTGCTGAGAAGTCACCAAAATTAAGGCGAAGTTCAGCAAACAGCCTATTTGAAGTTACAAGTGGAAAAATACTGTGCCTTGCTGGGTAAGCAGCTCTTTCAGCACCACTCTTGCTGCACTGTTAGGTTCTCCTTCAGCTGCAAATTTCTGCAAAAAGTTTACTCAACCTCAGCTTGCTCTGGGGTATTTTCAGGTAGAGGTCAACCCACTTCACCTGCTTGGTGTAACTAATTTCCACTAATTGCCTTCAACCCAGACCAATCCAAAGGGGACCAAGTCATGACAGTAATTACTTTTAACAATGCTGCCATGATATATAGGTACCCCCCCTAGGAAAAAGTGAAGAGTGCCTGAGGTGCACCTTGGGAGCACAGCCCCAACAGGAAAAAATGTGCAACCTTTGCTTTTTACTTCAAATATGGGTAATGGAGTTACTATTGACATGAGTCAGGACCAATCCACATAATGCCATCATGAATCAACATCCCGATACTCTGAACCAGCAAAAAGGAATCCTCTATTAATTTTGTGCAATTCTGAAGTGTTACCATTTATGCACAGTAATACTTTTCTGGTTGAATACATTTCAGATAAATAAAAGTGTATGTTACAGTGGGACATAGTAAGGATTTGAAATTTGACATTTCTGTGCATTAACATAAGAAATCAAGTGTCAAGTTTGAAGAGATTGAAACAGATAGCCCATTTTTAGTGCCATAAACAATGTTGTCAACAAGTCCTCTTTATGGAGAGGCTCTTTGTTACAGTCAAGATGTCTCACTATGCTATATACTGCTTACTACCTAGCTATGGAAAAAAAAAAAAGAAAAAAACCCAAACCCAAAACTATGCTGCTTTGGCCATTGCTTTCATTTTTCTGATTTTCCTCAAAATATTTATTTTTTAATAGGAAACTGTCCAGAAAGGTACCACTAAAGCTTTTCAATTCAATTTACATTAGTGCAATCAGTCTCTTCGTTCTGCCTTTTGTTTTTGTTTAAAGCCAGAAGGGATGTCTCCTAGCTCTTCCTTAATACCAATACAAACCAAGGAAGCCTCATTTCTGTGCGTATATGCACGTGAGTGTCACAGGAAAGAAGGCACATGCAATGCTATGCAGTACAAACCATTTTATTTTACTTGTTTCTTTAAAACTATGTGTTAAAAGAAAGAGAATAAATTTTCTTTCTCAAATTGTGCTATGCAATAAAAGTTTTAGCACATAGGTTACTTTCCATGAACAAAGCTGATATAGCAAATATGCCACAGAATCCTCTATCCCTGTCATAGGCAGACATTTTTATCACCAATAAAAGCTTTGTTACATGATACGCACATTTTTCACCTGTAAGTTGGATTTTTAAACATTTTGTGATTCTAGTGTATGAAAACACATGCATATAGTTAACTCCTCTATATCTACCTAACCTACAAGAGAAAGACTACAAACCTGAGCACAAACCCTATCATTAACACCAAAACAAGGATATGAATACCCTCAACTACTAGGAAATAATGGAAAAGCTTCATTTCACATAAAAAGTGGGGGTTTTTTTCCCCTTAGGGATATCTCACTTCAACAAAATCAAGGACACTTACATGAGGAAGTATCAAAATTTTAAGTGTCTGCAATTATTTTATACATTCTTAATTTAACTTGTTTAATTAATTTAACTTGACACCAGTAAATACTAAGGATTATAAATTATTCAAAATAGCTTATGAAGTAGCATTCAAACTGCACATGAGCAAAACTTTGAAAAACTGACAGAAATCATCCCCAAATCCAGGAAAGATTACATAGATAGTATGTTCTTACTGAAATGACTGTATTTAGCACTTCTGAAAACCCAGAAAACACTCAACAGAGCAAATGGTCCTGGTTTTGAAATACATTTCTCCGAAACCTTCTTCATCTCTGTCTAGCATATGTAACTTGGAAAGGGTACATGATGCTGTAGTTCATCTTCTGAACACTAAAAATCAGTACGACCTTGATTTCCCTTATCAGCATATCTATATTGTTACAATTTCCATACCATCAAGTTGGCAGTGATACAAGCTGAGATGGCAAAAAAGTAAAGGTGTACAACCTGTAATCAGCATAGCTTGTAGGAGCTTAGTGTTGTCACAGGCTAGAGTCCTGGATAAAGTTTTATAGTATAAATATAAGGCAACGTTCTAGTATAAATTTTTATATTATACTTAAAATGGCGGGACTTGAATTTTGATAAATTTTTAAAACATCTCAACAAAATATCAAGTATTATATTTAGAAACTAATATGTAACTAATCAAATGTGAATGTCAGATCCACAAATTAATTCAAATTGAAAGCTCCTTTAATTGAAAGTGCCAAAATTACTTTCCCTCTCTATAAATGGTAATTCTCAAATCTTCAGGTGAAGGGAGACCTTTCCAATTCTCTCCCTACCTTCATTTACAATGACAACAGGTAGACCAAATAATTTTCAAGTTTCATACATTATACTTACTCTAACACGATTTTGTTAGAACTAGAAAACAAACCTGATTCAAAATAACTAGTTAAGAGTTTAATTATGAAATTTTATTAAAGAAAAATCCAATATGTTTGTCCTTACCTTGGTAGAAAGACACTCTCCACTACATAGAAGTCTTGCATAAGAACATCTCTGTCTGGTTTTGATGTAAGGTTTCCTACCGTGTATCCTATTCCCAACTGGATAGCACCTTTAATAGCCGAGGATGCAGTCTGTGTAGAAAGCAAGAATTCAAGCATGAGTTTGCTAAAAGCAGATTTCTGTTCTTTATCAGTAATGTTATAGCTAAACGTGTTGGTCATTTTCATAATAACAACACCCTGTCATCTTTACATGAAATAACTGATTTTTAATTAAAATATTTAAAAGAATAACTATATACAAAGTGAAGCTTTCCAAATTGCCCAAATAATTTAGACATGGAGCTCTAAGTCAGCATAGAATCACAGAATAGCAGGTTGCAAGGGACCTCAAGGGGTTCAATCTTCTTGACAAAAGCATGATCTAGACAAGACAGCCAAGCACCCAGTCAAGCCAGATCTCAAAAATGCCCTATGTTGGGGAATCCACTAGTTCTGGGGAGATTATTCCACTGGCTGATTGTTTTAATTGTGAAATATTTCCACTTGTGTTCAAGCAGAATATCCCCAGGAGTAACTTTAACCCATTATCCCTCATATTTTCCATGTCACCCCTTGTAAAAATAGAGTCTCTATCTTTTGTGTAACCACCCTCATATACTGTAACATGGCGATAAATTCACCCTCAACCTTCATTCCTTACGGCTGAACAAACGCAACTCTCTCAGCCTCTCCTCACATGTCAGGCTTCTTAGCCCTTCAATCATCTCTGTCGCCCTTCTCTCCATCTTCTCCAGCCTGTCCACATCTTTTTGTACAGGAGGGACCAAAACTGACAATGGTATTCCAGCTGTGGCCTGACAAATGCTGACAAGAATGGGATAATCTCTGCTGCTGATGCAGAGCAAGATCTCACTGGGCTGCTTTGCTGCAGCAGCACATTGCTCACTCACACTGAGCTTGCTGCTCACTAGAGCTCCCAGGTCCCTTTCCATGGAGCTGCCCTCCAACCTTGCATTTCCACCCTGTGCTGCACTCCTGGATTTGTTTTCCCAGGTGTAAGACCTTACACTTGTCCTTGCTGAACTTCAAAAGGTTCTTCTTTGCACACACAGGTTTTCCTGCAGGGTGGCTCTCCCATCCAAAGTGTTCACTTGATTTTAAGTGCTCTGGATTACCACTTATGAAGACCTGAAACAGCGTTGGACCCAACACCAATCCCTGGGGAACCCCACTTGTGTCCATAGTTTGCCCCACATCAACAAGCAGGTTACTTTGATAAGGCAATCAGGTTTGTCAAGTGCAATTCAGCCTTGGTGAACCTGTGCTGGCATTTCCTAATCATGTGCTTCATCTGACTTGTGATGGCTCCTAGGATTCTTTCCATAACATTTTCCTTTGCCTTAGTATTAACCTTCAGAGTACATAGCCAGACCCCAAACTCCACAATATTGCTATCACTGCAGCCAAAGCCATCACTAAGTGAGATATTACAAAGCTGATTCCCTTGGTTAATAACCTCCAAGTCCAGCTATGCCTCATTCCTGATTAGCACATCTAACATTTGTAGGAGGAAGCAGTCCTGTATGCATTCCAGAAACGTGATGGATGTTGTGACCTGCTGTATTGCTCTACTAAGAATGTCTGGATAGTTAAAGTCACTGAAAAATCCATGATCTGTTATGCAGAGGTTACTTAAGCGACCCCGCTGAAGTGATTCTTTGCCCTTTTTGTCTTGGTTTAGAGGTCAGTAGCAGATGCCTAATCTAAGATCCCCCTTGGGGATGTTGCTTCTGATCTTGACCTAGAGGCATTTAACATAATCACTGTAGTTGAATTCTATATGTTCATGATTCACTTTTACCCAGAGCACAACTCCTCTACTTTCCTGCCTGTCTTGACAAAATCTATAACCATCCTTTGTGATCCTCTTAAGACATTTATAATCTAACAGGATATTCAAGTTGCTTCAAGATTTGTGAAGCATGCATTATATTCTGGAAAAAAACTGTCACAAATTCCAGGTAATTGTACATGCATGCCAAGGCATCGCAATGCAAGCTTATGGCTTAAATGCTGATTCTAGATGCAAATAAATGTATTTATTACATTCTGCCTAATAGTCAGTGCAAGAGGTCCATTGACTGTAGGGAATCCAGAGAAAAATTAAATGGGGAAAGCAAAATCTCTCTGTAAAAATCTACCCTTATAAAGTGCAGTGACTAAATTCAACTAAATTCAAGCCAGAGCTTGCATGACAGAGAAGCCTCCAAAACAACAGCGTGAAATTGTGATACTATATATGTGTAAATTGAGACCACCTCTGAAACTTTCCCATGCTCAATAGACAGTCATGCCTCCTGAACTAAAAAACAGCAGAAGTGAGTCAAAATCAGAAACTAGTCAAGGAAGGAATTTTTAAGAAAACATAGAAGGAGTGAATAAAGAAAACCATAGGGCAGGGAAAGAATGCTAAGAGGAAGGGAGTAGCTTCCTTTGCATGATAACCACTTTGAAGACAAGGTTTTTAGGGTTTACCTCCTACCTACCAAACAAGCAGGAGACTAACAGAGGAAAGAAAAAATACCATAAGTTTCATGATCAGAACCACTTCAGCACTTGAACAAAACCATTTCAGGAGTGAAAATTACATAAGTGGTTCAAGTACACAAAGTTACTCTTGTTATAGTTCTTGGAACCGCATATATTAGAGTGACTGCTTATTTTTAGAAAAAAAAGGCAAGAGATGTGTAGCTCTTAAATAATTAAGATTGCACACCAAGCAGAACTTATACTTACGTAACAGTTAGAACTGCATAGCAGTTTAGAACCAGTGATTTGGTGGGAACAAACAACGCTGCATTCTGAAAGTGCTACTTTGACTAGTAAAAAGATTTGGCTTTGTGTCATAAGAGGAGTCACATTTTTCTTTCCTTGAAAGGCTTCTATTCATGAATGATTAATGCCCAACAAAAGCTGTAATTATGTAACTTTGATCAAACCAATACACATACAAATAGTTTCTGCTTCATTGCTGGATGCCCATCTTGTTCACTGCCACAGAAAGTGACTATGTCTGAAAGAACAGCAGATAGTACAGTACAACAGAGGACATGCCATTCCAAATAAACCCTGACAAGACCCACCAAACTTCAAAAACACCCAAGACAAGTGACCTGGCAATGTGATTTCAAAAGGAAACCTCTGGGTCATCTTTCAAGCTAATAAAAATATCTGTAGTATTTTTTTTCAAATTCAAAGGACTACAGACTTGTAGTCTCCAGAAGGCAGAATATAAGGCCTTCTATTACAATGACACAGACCTTTCCTACATGGTCATCTTCTTGTTAATTTCCACTTGTATTCAAGAGCGTCATTAGTTACCACCCATCATTTCTTCAGCAACCACAGAAGTTGGTTTAGCAGAAAAGTAATGTTATGAAGTCACTCAGAATACTTTAACAACTGCTTTGAAACAAACTGAGAGCTGCTACTGCATGCTGAAGGCAACTGCTGCCCAAAGTCCACTCTTTGTCAACCACCACTAACACCAAAGACAGGTAACCCACTACGCCCTTAGCAACTGACAAGTATGGTTTTTGCAATCCATAAAATAAAAACAAAACAAACCTTGTCTTTAAAACATCACTAGTCATTATTATTATTATTATTATTATTATTATTATTATTATTATTATTATTATTATTATTATTATTAAATCCAAGGAAAATAAAAAGAAGCTGCTTCTTAATTCTTGTGAATACTTCCTTACTTGGGCACCTCTTTAATCCCCATGAAGGCAGCAAAATCTAGTTTCAAATCTAAGCCCCTTGTTTATTTCAATTTGTCTTGAATACTCTCATGCTGCAAAGCAAAGAAACTTAGCAACCTTCTGTGCCATGGGTTTTTCAGTCTTTTAGAGACTGAAATAAATTTTTCCTTCTATTAGCCTCATGAAGAGGTTCAGAAAATGGACCTGAGATAATCTACTAGTTGTAATTGTAAAGCTGACAGTGTACAGTGACAGTACAGTGACTCCCAGATCATTTAACCTGTTATCAACCTTTTGAAGAAGTATTAAGGGATGAGAATAACCAGCAGGATAAACATGTCAATGAATTTTAGGTTATGAAAGTGTTTGAATTTGTAGCAAATGGTGTATACTATGACAACTGTCTTTGTTACATAAAGGAGCACAAAGTAAAACTTCTCCCATTCTCCTTTTGCTGTTTAGGATATTACTGTCTACTGCATAGGTGCTTTGATGCTTTTATCCCTGCATAAAAAACTGAAGCTGTCCTCATTATGATGAAACATAAATTTGCCTCTTTTTCTCAAAAGTAACTACATTTTTTTTTCTCTATTTGTCATATGGCTTTGCTAAAAGAGCTTGCAGATATGAAAAATTATATGCAGACTCATAAAGCCTATAAGCAGTATATAATATAGATCACAGGTTTATGGAATATTAGCATCACTGATAAATAATCTAGCACGCAATGCACTGTTCTCTTAAATTGCTTTCTCTGCAGATTGGTCTTCCACTTGCTCTACATTACTCTAAGCTGAAATCCTTTTTCAAAGTAGCAAAATAAATGAAAATTTAAATCCTCTCAAATCAGGTCTTAAGTTTGCACATGATCTCACAAATATACTAAGCAGGATTTAGATATTGTTTTTCTGACAAATAATCACTTTCAGGTAGACTTCTAAAACTTAAATTTGCTATTTTCATAAAATAAAGGTGTTAAGCAGACACACATAATGCATATAAAGGCAGAACACACACAGATAAAAAAAAAGAAAAATCAACTAACTGAAACTATCTAACAACTGTAGAAGTTATGGACAAGGCTACTGAAAGGATTGAAAATGTCTGTCCTTTAAAGTAAATGAAAAAAATTCAAGGATGGCAAAAATATGGATACTGTAATTTCAGAAAGTATATAATAAATTGGCTGATAATAATTTCTTTTAGACTGTGAAGGTTGAAAATTACTGACAAACCTTGTAAATTACTGACAAACCACTAATGTGTCAGTGAATGTACAGACTACATTGTTCACAAAGATTTTTGATATGGTAAATGGATTTATTATTTTAAACAAATGTCCTTACCTTTCTTGGTAATTCTACGGACTATTAATGACATCAATCATTTAACAAACCATCAGCAGATTGGAGCTAAGCAGGAGGATACAGACTTCATCTTATTTAATAGAAGTTCCTCTCTACTGTCATTCACAGTTATTTTTCTGTTCATCTTTGAACTCTCAATTGCTCTTTGCTTAATATATATGCATTTTCCATGACATGCTTATAACTCTAACATTCTAGGCTTCTTCAAAAGTAGACATCCTAGGGAAACTCTTTAGGGCTTCATGAATGTGAACTTTGTCCTTGTTTTTGCATTCTCCCCTTTTATAACGTTTTATTGTATTTGAAGTTTGACCCATGAACTTTCCATAGCAAAGATGGTGATTTTTCCAGAAGACAGCTGGTTTATTGCAGGTGCCATAAAGTGATGAAGAGAAATTAACTCTGACTTGGAAATTCTACTTCATTATCATTGTGAAAGGCAAAATGATGATTGCTTTCTTTCACCTTTTCTACTACTGTCATTCAAACAGGTTTTAAAATCTGCCAAATGAAGTGGCACAGACACCTAGCTACATTCTTTGTAAAAGATGGGGAGAAATGGACATCTGAACAGAAGCCTTCAGTGGTTAACACTGTTTTGCAACCATGCATTCCACAAAGTTGTTGTCACTGGTTCACTCCTCTCTGCTACTGCATGTGGAGAAATCTGCTTTCATCTCCCTCACTATCAAATGCTTCTTCTCTGTGGGACTATGAACTGGCCTGGGGTAGAACAGCTACCTGCCTTCAGGCAAAAGTCTCAGTGAAATAAATAAATTCTTTAAAAAAGGAAGAAAAATATTCATAGGTGTCACTTGATCAAAACTGTTGAAGGCACATGGCTTATGCCAGATCTGAATTTTCTACCAGTAGACATTTGTTCTTCAGTTTTTCTAGTTACCGTAAGCACCAGGAATCCACCCGCACTATCACTTCCATGCAAACATAGTTTTTACATTTGCCAGACTTCTGAGAAGATACAACCTGACATAAATTGCGTAAACTCTTAAGCCAAACCATCTGAGGAGAATGCTTGTTGAAAAAGAATATATATTCTTCACACAATATTTAAAAAGAACTTGCTTAAAATGTTAGGAAATTAGATTCAAGATGTGCATGTGGTTATTGCCTAGTCCATTGCTCCTGCACTAAATCTGTCTTGTCTTTGAGTTCCTGCTGTGCTTGCAGTCTCATTGAAACAAGACTTCTTGACACTGTTTCCACTGAAGGTTCTGGATGGAGGTGGCTAGCCCATCTCAGCATGCTCTCTGCAGCTGACACAAAATAAATCACAAATAGGGATATAAAAACAGAGTTACCAGAAAATCCCATTGAAATAACAAATCTTACTGTTTCTCCACATCTTGTAACCATGGTCACTATGGCCACAGTACCCCTCCAATCTTTCTTTGGTTCACACTTCTCTCTAGCAAATGTTTGCCCACCTTCTGCTGGTCATGCCTCATGAAGGTGGACTCCTGCACATTGTGTGTGTCTGTGCAACTGTTACAGTTCAGTTGCAATCACAATGATTCTCTTATTCAAGCTGAATCTGATCTCCCTTCATTTTCTAAAATTGGATTCAGGTGACTCCATGGCTTTCAATTAGTTTTTCCTCCATTAAAAAAAATGTATGCCTAAGCTTTAGTAGTAGCCATGAACCCAGCTGCTCAGGTTGTTCTATTTATGAGGAACTTAATTTGTGACCTCTGAGCTTGGAAGTAGCCATAGCTCCAGGCAAAGTCACTAAAGACAGTCATATTAGTGTCTGTGTAGATTTATAAAATCTTCCCTTGAGGTCCCAGTGATGCAAAACCTCCAGAGGTAAAATTGCAGTGTCTACAAGAAAAAGTACCCTACCTGCAGGCATTAGATGCAGGGCAAAATCAATGCTAAAAGTGATGGAGCAATGCTGCTTGCACATGTTTGCAAGCTCTAACAATAGGTATCTGGCTTCCTTTATCCAGACAAATTTCCCTTGCTCCTGGCAAAATGACTCATGATATGCAGTTTTGAACAGGTTACATAAAGTGCTTGTTATACTCTAAACAAAAGAGCTGCAAGATATGTAATGACAAGAAACAAACTCTAATTATACACTTGTGTGGCAGCCTTCAGACTAAATGTAGAGATTGTGGCAATCCAGTAACAGACTTTCTCAAGTGCACATTTAGATCTATTTTATTTGCTGGTGTGATTTTCTTCTACATTTCTGTGTGCTTTAACAGATCTGTCTGTGCCTCATTCTTGCCACTACCTTATTATTAAGCATCAGGATGCTACTGAAATCTGATTTCAGGCAGCAGACTCAGGACTTGTGTGATTGATGACATTGCAATCCAAAAACTGCATGCGTGTCAGCAACTTCTTACAACAAAGCCTGTAAAATGGGGAGAAAATAAAAAAAAGCAGCAACTGCATACTCCAGTGACCAGATATGAATATCCAAGAGAAACTAGAGTTTGGTGACCTGATTTTTGCAAGCATGCAATGGAACAAATAACCAGTCTCTCTTGTATCCCTTCCTCTATTTCTCTCTGAGAAAAACCCTCACAACAACAACAACAACAACAAAAAAAAAAAAAAAAAAAAAAAAAAAAAAAAAAAAAAAAAAAAAAAAACAAAAAAAAAAAAACCAAAAAAAACCCCAAAAAACAACCCACAAACCCAACCAAACAAAAAACACAAACCAAAAACCCAAAGCAAAAGAAACATAAGACTAACTCAATCTAACCAAAAAAAAGCTCTATCCAGAAAGAACAGGCCACGGTCTGTACAATTTACAATTCCTTTGATCTCAAAGTTATTTTAATTCTCTACCTTAAAAGCTGCATGGAACATATATCTGTGAAATGTCTCTTTCATTAACTAAGTTCTTTGATCTGGGTGACTGAACCACTTTATTGTTCATATTCACACTGTAGACTTAACTCAAAATTTACAAATAGACAGAAAACCCGTAAGTAGTTTCAGATTATTAAGCTGAACACCTTAGCAGCCCCACCTTAAATAACACCATTTAAAGGAGAGAAAAACACCTGGTTTTCAAAAGGGAGGAAAAAACCCCAACCAAAACAAGAAAACCTAAAAAGCTCCAAAACCAATAAACAGAAAGTTGTGTTCCCTCTTCTATCAAGACTTTGACTAGATAATAGCAGTCAATTAAAAGCCAGCAAAGCATTTATGCCAGAATGCAGCAGCAGAAAAACTGAAAGCTAAAAATAAAACACTGGAAAGAAGAAACATGATTCATAACAGAAATCATGCTCTGTCCCGGTCCAGTTACGCCTTTCAGAGTCTAAAAGGATAGGGTAGCAATGCTCATGCAAGCCCTTTCACAAAGCTGTAGTAATGTAAGAAATTTCTTGGACCTTCAAGATGTTTACATTCCTGCCGATGGCAAGTCAGCTGACTACTGTAGGAAATTGAAGAGCTGGATATTTAATTAATTCAGATAAAGATGTTACCTATTTTAGCTGAGATGAACAAAATAATAAAGAAAATATTGCAATAATCTAAAATTCCAGAAAAAAACCTGATAGCCTTACAGACTACTTTTTTATTCTGGAAAGTTTTATCATGGATGAAATCAGAGGCACTCTCCTGGAGATAGTTGTTTTGACATAAGTCGAGTTAACTTAAATCAGTGAAAAGCAGTCTTTACTACAGAAGTTTGTAATATATGGACAGTGTTATAACTAACTAACAGATTCAGGAACACGTGGAACATATTGCACTGAAAAAATTATAGTGGTCAGAAATAAACTTTTCCTCTATAAACAAAATTCCCTTTTCTCCCCCACAATAAAGAGAGCAGTAATGCCTTTGGGAACTCTGCCAAGGCCAAATGTGCTTAAGAACCAGAGGCCACAGCACAAGTCAAGGTACTGATCTCTGCTTTTTTAAGCTGAGGGGTACAAGCTTCTACACCTTTATTAAGTTTAAAAAAAAAAAGGAAGTGGAAGTGAAGTTTCTGAACAATGAGACTAGGTTAGCAAGCACAGTTCAACTTCAGCAGTAAATCAGTGCCTTGCCCAAGTGTTTCCACTGTAGTGAAGGGCAGCAGTAGATTGGAGCAGAAACTGCCAAGTAGCTGAAAAAGCACTATGTGAGAAAACAAGCTTAGACTTCCGGAGAAAGTGGCACTGGAAGTCACAGACAGGTCTGTATTTTTCTATAAAACAAGTGCAACAATATGTGACTGGAGAACTGTAAATGCAACACCTGTGGGCAATTTAAGACAGGCAGCTTCTGGCTGCAAACAACCCTTCTACAGAGAAATATCTCTCTGTGTAACTTATCTAAAACCACGGAATTTAATGAGAAATTATATTAAATGCCTCTGATGAACACAAGTCCTACTAGGCTTACCCTATACTTTAAGACATATGCTATTGATACCTCTGACATCCATTTAAAAAAAGAAATAATGTATATGGAATATCTGAAGGTGAGGAACACAGATTCACAGAGTGGTTTAGGTTGGTCTAATGAATTTGGCTTAAGAAAAGAGAGAAATAAGTAAAAGTGAGGCATCAGGCAAATATATGCTACCACTTAGCTCTGCATGGATAAATTTTGAGGTCAAAAGTTATTACTATTTTACTAAAATTATCACAAAAAGGAGAAGTATAAGTATAATATTTGGTAATAATACTAAACTATTAGGGGAATATGCAGCACAGCATCTTGAACATAGAACGTCTGAAGGTGTACTTGTATGAAAAGAAAATAAACTGGCATAACATACAACAACTGGAGGTTCAGGGACAGAATTTGGAGGTGATAGTCACTGTGATCTGTCAGTGTGATATGGCTGTGAATCCCAGGTCTCATCAGAGGTACTTCCAGTAGATACACAGTAGAATTTGTGCCATAGTGAGAAGACCTTACACAGCTTCCCCTGAAAGGTTGTGAATTTATAGTTGAAAGGAACAGAGAAGTGTTTGTGGGATGACCAGGGGAATGGAACTTACCTACAGCTACTACTAGTCTAGTACAGCAACATAAACCTGCAGAAGTATTCACTTCAGGTGCTGAACTTCTTTTCTCATACTAATTGTCAAGACAAATTTTGACTTCTACATTTTGAAGTCATCAGTTGGGGAATTTAAACTAACCTATATTTAAAACAAACATTATTTCCCTTAATTTCTGAGAAAACTATCTGGGGTACTAAGGCCATCAAGGTACTGGCAATATAACTGCCAGGAAAAGGGGTGGGAAAAGAAATAGCTTATTAAACTCCTTGACTTTACCCACAGTACTGTAAGCAATACCCAGAAATCAAAAACCCTAATCACTATACGTACTACAGAAGCATGTGGACCTCTGTACTAGATTACAGAAAATAATTTTAAAACATAATCATCATTTCTTTGAGGTGATCTGTCTAAAAAAATGATCAAATTCAGTAGCTAAAAATTTGGTTGTGTAAATATGTAAAGAAAAATCTGTATTTATAGCTCAGCTTATTTATCAAAATTGCTAGTGGACCTAAATAATGCTTGTCACAGACAAGCAGTATGAGAAAAACAAAGCCCAAACCACTATCAGCAATACCTAAATGGACAACTGATGCATAGTCCTACATTAAATATGTCCTCTCTTAAACAACTCTTTTAAAAAAAATACTTAGCAAACAAATAGTGGTCTGTTTGGCAAAGTGCTAGAAAGGTGCTTTGCTTTTCAGGTTTGTAGCCTAGACACACCATATAGCATTCAAAGCATTTGGAAACTTAGCAAATTTCTTACAAGAGTGTTTATGCCCAGAGACGTATCTGTTGCTAAGAGCAGAGAATTTCTATCAATCTAGCAATATGGTATACTTCAAAGCTGGACTGAAGAAATTTTAAATAGTCAGCTCTGTGGTCGATAGAAATACCTTATGATTTCACAGATGGGATAAAGTAATTTCAAAAATCCCATGGAACATGTTTTATTTGCTCTTGGTTTTAGTCAGTTCTGGAAAATATTCACATACAGCAGATCTGAATTACCGACATGAAGGGAAAAACTTACAATAAAAAGGTTGAAGGTTTTATTTACCTTTTTATATGTTTTCTCTTCATTTGGCTTTCCAGAAGTAACATCTCCATTTTCAGACGACATCTAACAACAGAAGCTTAAGTTATGAAGAAGATACTTGCTTTACAAAAGTAATTGTTCAGAAAAATCATATAATTTATTATCCATTTTTGCTAAATTCAGACTTTTCAGAGGACGGCACATTACCAAGATCAGTGACATATCTAGGGTATTCCTGTAAGTATTTTCCACAAAGACTAAAAAGACAGCCCTGGCCCAAGAATATGTCCACATATGAGTGATTCTACATGACTGTGTTTCTTTTCCCCACACCCTACTGCATGAGATGTTCTTGAAAGGGCAAAACTATGAAGCTTGTGAGCCAGATATTCAGTGGCATGTCTCAGTAGTCTAAGGCCCTTGGCTGCATCAATATACTATATCTCCTTCAAGTAACAAGGAGATTACAGAATCACACTGAATTACAGAATA
The DNA here is from genome assembly GCA_013401135.1 of Cettia cetti. NCBI lineage: Eukaryota > Metazoa > Chordata > Aves > Passeriformes > Sylviidae > Cettia > Cettia cetti. The sequence continues at coordinate 52,924 of VZUI01046751.1, forward strand.
TTCTGAGTTGAGGGTACCTACAAAGATCACTGAGTCCAATTCTTAAGTGACTGGCCCATACAGGGATCGAAGCCACAGGCTTGGTATTATTAGTATTGTGCTCTACTTAACACTACATCTTATCGCAGCTGTAAATCCATTCTAGACCAAGAATAACCACTAAGACAGATCACCTTGGTCAGACACTCTGAGTTTGTCTGCCAAAGGCACAATGACAGGGTTTAAAATAGTTCTAGATTTTACCAATAATTTCATGACAAAATTATACTTACCCTTACAAGCAACAGGACAGGTCATCTGGAGCTGAGAGTGAAGATCAAGCCATTCATTGATGGTGTTAAATGTTTTCCACAACCTTATATTAGAAAAATCTGTCATCACTATGCCTTAACAAATTTCCATCTTGTAGAATAGCTGTAGATCTCCTTTTACTACTATTTTTTCAGCCCAAGCAAGCATTCAGTTACAAGTGGGGAATTTTAAGAATCATGTCAAATAACTTGGTTATTATACTTAGAACTTACCGTACTTAGAACATACTGTAACTTGGTTAATATACTTAGAAACTAGCAGTATTACACAGGAGGGAATTGGTGCAAAGTCATTCCTTTTTGCCGTAAATATTTCACCCCTGTGACACAAGCAACTCTACAATAAAACATTTATGTAGAGCAATATACATACATGCTCTGCAGTGTTGTGTAATTACATGTGTTAATAATCTTGTAGCCTTATAATCTCCAACCACTCATAAGAAATAGCTGTGACAGTTTGGAAGACAGCACATTGAAAAGTCACAGATAACAAATAAAAAAAAAAGTCTCATGATACCTCAAATTAGAGGAAAATCTCATTTTGTCTTTAAGTAGTACCAATAGCATCTTGTACAAAACTAAAAATTGGTTTAAAAAAGTATTCTCAGGCCTCATTCATTGATTCTAATTTTCCATTAATCTGAAGAGTATACTCAATATTACCAAGGAACCTATTAATAAAAGGCTTCAAAAGTCAGTATTTTCCTTTTCTTCAGAGAAGCATCTGAGCCAAAAGAAAAAGGGGGGTGGGGGGTGGGGGGTGGGGGGTGGGGGGTGGGAGGGGGGAACCACAACAAATAGAAACTTGGAGTTTCTGAGAAGAAAACAATGCCTCCTTAAAAAAAACAAAACCCACTTCTTACATTACATATCAATATTTTCCTCCTGCAGCTAACTGCATTCTTCATTGTAGCCTCTATGTAAGTAATCTTTTTTAATCAGTAATTCTTTCATTTGGATATGCATTAGCAGTCTCCTATACATTGAACTCCTACTTAAAGGCAACAACTTCATTTTTATAGCTTTTAAAATTGTATGTAGTTCATCTCACTCACCTCTTCACCTATGCTTACAACTCTGTCGGTACACAAAGGCATCAAGAACTTGCTAAAACAGCTTTTTTTTTTTTAGAAAAAAAAAAGTAATTTTAATCATTAGTAGAAGACTTTTTAAATAATTGATCACTGGGTTAAAACACCAATCCCCACCCAAGCTGTAGTTCTCCACATACCTCCCAAGACTATCGATAAAATATGATGTTCTACAAGACACAAAGCTTCCTAAATTATAAGCATACATACTCAGCAAAAGCCAAACATAAATGCAACATGAGAGCTTTCTTTCAGTAGGTTAGCTAAAGAGAGCATTCATGATGGACATGGGAGAAAAGCCTTTTTTTTCCCCAGCATAGACAGACAGATTATTCAAGAACACTTCACTCATGTGATAATATACCTCTGCAATGCTAGGAATGATAGGGAAACAGACATTAGAGACCAAGTCCAGTAACTACCAAGTATAAAACTAATACACCATAAAGAAAGCAATTTCTTCCTGTATACATTAGTTTATTTCCTAAAGGCATCTAGAATAGAGATATGTTGTTTCTAATCTTTTGAGAAACAGAGCACCATGGTTGTGTTAAACAACTTTCAAGATCTGTGCTGTGAAAACCATTTCTTGTTCCATGCTAACAATTTTTTGCAAAGCAAGTATTACCTTGTGTATTTTCTTCCAGCCCTAGAGCTACTGAAGTGGCACATGGTGCCTTTTCACATGCCTTATAATACACAGAGCAACAGCTACTGTCTCAGTTCTGATGAGGTTTTAACAGTTCAAGGACAGGTCACAACTTACAGCCTTGGACTCACTTCCAGGCTAAGCTACAACTATTTATTTTTTTGTTACCGTAACAGGAAGCTACTGTAGCTAAAGCACTGAATCTCTGTATGTACCTGACAAAGGAAAAGCTCACAATGAAGTAAGACATGGGGTAGGGGCGTGTAGAGGAAGAAAACATTTAGTTTCAAAAATAATGTAATGTGCTAAGTTTGGCTGGGATAAAGCTGGTTTTCTTCACTGTAGCTAGTGTGGGGTTATGTTTTAGATTTGTGCTTCAAACAGTGTTGATAATCCAGGGATGTTCTCTACCCCTGCATAGTGCTTACACAGCATCAAGGCCTTGCTGTGCCCTGCCAGTGAGTGGGCTGGGGATGCACAGGGAGCTGGGAGACGACACAACCAGGACAGATGAACCGGCTGACCAAAGGGAGACACAGATCTTGTGGCATCACGCACAGCATATAGAGCTGGGGGAAGAAGGAAGGGAAGATGGTCAAAGTGACTATGTTTTCCTTTCCAAGTCACCATTAAGTGTGATGGGGCCCTGCTTTCCCATTTTTGGGGAATGGCTGAACACCTTCCTGCCCATGGGAAATGGTGCATGAATGCATTGCTTTGCTTTTGATTTACCTACTAAATCTCTATCTCCACCCGTACGGTTTCTCACTTTTACCCTATTGATTCTCACCCACATTCCATCAGGGGGTATTGAACGAGCCAGTGGGTGGGGCTCAGTGGCTGGCTGGGCTTAAACCAATGAGTGGAAGATGGTTGTAAAGATCTCCTCTTTAGCTTCCTAGATGCTATCCTAACTGATGACAAAGAAAGAAAAACATTAAACTACAGTAGGAATTTAAAGAGTATTTTTCCCTAATACTGTTGAAGATTCAACATTTTGGTCACAAACCTTACATGCAACAAAAACTACTTTGACTGTACCGTTCTTGAAACACACATTTACAGCCTTCAGTTCCAGCCTTCTGCTCTGAATACCTCCTAGTCCTAAATGCAGACTTTAAAAAAACCGCATCTATTCAATGTATGCTTCAGGAAAAAAGAAATTGTGTTTCACAGTTTAGTTTCTCACACTAGAATCGTAGAACCCCATGCTTCTTAAGTAACACAAACTGCAATTCCCATCACTCTGGGGGAAAAGTGCCATACGAATTTTCCCCTAGAGCTACAGGGACACCTTTTTAATTTCTCTGATCAGCCTGAAGCCCACAATGTCAACACCACCCTACCCACCACATATCTGGCATTTTGAGACCTGAGATGACAGTCAGCAAATGTGAGCTTCCTACCCAGCTTTCATTCCTTGTTCTTGAATTTTTAATTCCATGTTCCTTATATAGCCAAATTCTATCTTTTACTAACAGCATAAGGTATTCATCTTTCCAGATTATAAATAACTATCTGTTTTTACACAACCTCAGTTGCTGAAGCCCTGTGCACATGAACAGGTATTGGTACTTACACCTGAATGGTCTCTCAGCTCAATTTCAAGTTAACTTTAGAACTCCCAGCAACTTCAGTGAAAGCCAACATCCATGAAAAATGCTGTTGGTAAATTCCTACAGGCTCATGTATCAGTTCTTTCAACCAAAAATCAGTTCTGCTTTCTTTCCATTACCATGAAAACTTTTTTTTTTCTGGAGAATGCATTTCTTAGCAAATTTAGATCATTTTCCTAAACAAATCCTTTTTTTAAAGCACTAATAAAGCATGCTGTTGAGGAATCACACTCCAAATAAAGGCCATGTAGCTTTTTACTACTGGTACCGCCTTGTTCTGAGTGATAGTTAAAATTGAAATATTCGTCCTAGCTTTTAAAGAAGACATATCCCTGGGTTCACTGCTGTCAGGCTTCTGCAGTGAGTTAGAAACATCATGCAAAAGAAAACATATTTATAACTTCTCACAAGTGTAATCTCTAATTTTAAATATGAGGACTAAAAAGCAAGACAAAACAAGATTAAATGAAACTTTTAATTTTCCAGTGGGCAGAGGGAGAATACTAGAAATTAAAGAATACAAGAAACAATTATGCATGTTTAAGACTAATAATATACAAATAAAATAGATAGTAGATAGATGCAGATTTTTCAGTCTGAAACACATAAATTTCAGGAGACACTCTGGGTTGGTTTTTTTTTTTGGCAAGTTAATGAATTGGGATGGAATACACAATTTTGGACTCATTCCACAAACTTAATTATCATTGTTCTGTGCATTTCAGATTACCTATTTACTTAGCTGTTTTTTAATCCTTGAACAGGTCTCTTTTGCCAGGAGGACATAAAGTCCTCAGAATATGGCAGGTGATTTCTCAGAAAAGCACAAAGAAACTTATATTGAATTCATACCAATGATACTAACTCAGAACCAGACAAAAAAAAAAAAAAAAAAAAAAAAGGATTATCAGAATAGTAATTTTATCTGCCCCAAGTAACTGGAAGTTTACACACCAAGACTGCATCCTTTCTTTTTCACAACAGTTTGTCAGCACAACATGTAAGGATGCTGACAAGAATTTCTAGTTCTACAAACAGCATTTATGGTGAATTCCAATTAAAAGGAGTCATCAGGTCAAATTCCTTTGTAGCTTCTGTCTCCCCTCTGTTACTACTTTGAAGCAGCATCTTCTAATACAACTATGAAAGCCATGGTCATTTCATCACTGCAGAACTCACTTTTACTGATGAGATCTGTCCAGACATATTTCCTTATGGAGGCTGTGAGAGCAGCTTTTAAAGTCAGTTCTTGAACTCACTAAAAGGACTTGCAGATCTATAAGGCAGCATTCTTCTACTAAACCACATCAGGGACTCAGTCATACACTGCCAGATTTCAGTTCTAATTTGAAGTTGGAGACCCTTGTTACACAAAATTTTGCCAGAAGGGGCAAATCTTCTAAGCCAAAAATGCTCTATGGTGGAAGAAATCTATGAACACATATTCATTAATGAAAAGCTATGCCTTTCATATTTATGCTTCCCCCACTCCAAGTTTAAGTTCCCAAAAACCATTCATGGTACTATGGTAAAATGCTATTGTTAATTAATGCTAGGATGAACACTTCAGAGTGAACAGCTAAAAAAAGATCAGAAATTGTGTAGCCTGTGATGCCTAACAAGAAAAGCCAACCAACCAACAAAAAACCAAAACAAAAAAAAAAGCGCCCTGATTAGTCTACCTATCTGATTTCTTTTTTATTTTGCCTCAAAAATAGTAAGATGAAAATCAGAAGTAGTACACAAAGTGATGAAATTCACAAATCAAGTAAAAGGAAAAACAAAAAAATCTCATCTTTCTCATGGTCTTTGTAATACTGTCAGGCCAGCACAAATGCTGACAGAAAGCAGCAAGCAAAAACCAACACAAAATGGCTATTCAGACTGTTCATCTACTCCAAGTCATGTCAGCTGTTCACACCAGCTTTATTTACCTGGCTTTAATAACATGCATTAGTTCCAGTGCCCTGCCAGATCTTTTAGTCTCTCAGCAACTTATCTGAGCATAATGCTAGGATTCTGATACTGTTTGATTTCTACAGGTCCCTTCCCCTCCTTCCTCTCCCCAGTTTTAGGAATATGGCACAGCATTTGGATGTCTTTTAAAAATGTCATAATAGGAGTAGTATTTTTTTTTTAGTTTGCTAGCTGGATTTAAAAAGTAACTTATCATGAAATTCATACTATAAAAACTGTATGCTCATATTGTAATGCTTTGATTTACTACAAGAAAGGTCAGATCATCTATCTTCCTCCTTTAGCTTTCAGTTGGGAAAAAATGAAAATATAGAACTTTGGAAAATACCACCTCCATCAAAGGCTACAAATACTCAAAATACATTTGATTACCCAGAACATTTGACAACCTGAAAAGGTCCCTTCCCTTTCCATTTAAAGTGGTAGTCCTTGTGCACTAACGTGTTCTTCAAGGTGAAACACATTGTAATACCCAAGGTCACAGAAACAGCCACAATAACATCACAAACTATAGCTACAAATAATATCCTTCATTTCAAAAATAATCTGTTGTAATTCTTTAAGATGGAAGCTTTTTTACAACAATGCAAATAAAACTGAAAATTCATTGAAGGAACCAAAGTGTAGAATTCCTTGGAAACATAGCCTACTGTGCTCCTTCAACAAAGCACATAGATTTTTATTTGTAACTTCTGTGTTTTGTGAATTCTGCATGTGACTGATAACTTGCAAGAGAGAGGTGGGTTGAGCTTTGTTCCCCACCATGAATTTCCAAATTCAGGGCTTCATTCCAAGGTTAAGTGTATCTCACTCCTCTACTACCTATTAGCCTACTTAACATTTACTGTCAACTACTCTGTCTTCTGTTCTTCCCAGAAGCACCTAAGGCTCTCTTACGTCTTGCCAAACACCATCTGTAAAAGCAGAGCAAACTTTCTGCTGTGTACTAGATGGTGTTGATGTCTTAATAACTAAGGGACTTTTCCAAATCAATGAGCTGGGATCAGTAATCAGAAAGAGCAAACATTTGATCTCTGACATAACTGACGTCACATTGTATATCTTGCAGAAACTGTTAACAGGCCCTCCCTTTACAAAGTGAAATGGCCCTATTAACTTCTCATTAACTTGTAGCAGTCTGAAAGCATACAGAGCAGAAAGGCATATCTGTACAAAGCTAAAGAAGACTTCCCAATTGCTACTTACGTTTTCACATTCTGATTTCATGTGCCAACAACAGTATTTTTTAGAAGACTTAACAAGCTTTCTATAAAGCCATTTGGAATTACAAACCAATAAGAATTGTCAAGATGCAGTTTTCTTAGAAACAACTGAAAGAAGGAAACATCTGCATGCTACATACAACAGTGTGCAATGTAAGATAGGGTAGTACCACAGTGAAGGGCACAGACTTGGCAAAGCCCAGAATCAGAGTTCTGCTCCTTTACTTTGGCAACTTTGATATGGCAATGGCCTACTGTTACTAACACATACCAGACATTGTGCTTTGAGATAAAACCACCATAAAATGCATGCTGTCCAATAAAACACTGCAGCGCATGGAGACAAATCGTTGATAAGGAAAATAAAAGGCACAAGGAGAGGGGAAAATTCCTCTACATTTGTCTTTGATGGTACACACAAAATAGAGTGACAGGGACCATATAACACTGTGGTCATGATTTTTTTGAAAGGAAAGCACAGCAAGCAGCTTCTCTCATGTAAGAAGCAGGTAGAGGTCCAGGGGGAATGAAATCTCATGTACATCAAAAAGGAGATCTGTGAAAGTGCCAGTTTCTAAAGAAATGACACAGAGATGCAAACAATCCCACCTTGCTGGATGGAGAATAAATATAAAAGAGGAATTTGGTCAACCCAAAAGCTTTAGTAAACTGAAACTCCAGTCATTTGAGAAAAGAAAAATAGGTCAAATAGACCTGAAAAAGATTAAGTGTAAAGAAGAATAGACTGAACATTCAAGATGAAAAGTAGAAAAGCACAGGACAAATTACTTTAATAAGAAATATGTTTGTAACAAGAAGAATTTCACAACAGCTGTACTGCTCTAGTTTGAAACCTGTATCTTTTTACTCAGCCACATTTTTCTACCTCAAAACTGCTATGCAAACATAACTTTAGTGCAGAGGCAAGAATAAAAAATTGTAATAGGAATTCTTTGCATTAAAGAACACTGACTTTTGAGTGGACAACACAAAAAAAGCTGTGGTTAAAATAATTTGCATGCACTAAAACAGGCAGCGTAGTTTGTGCAGGTAACTCATAAATTATACACAATAGGGAATTATTTAGGCCATTTGCATATTAGCATGTAATTATCCACAACAAAATTTGCAGAAGGATATATTATGGAAAAGCCAAACCCCATGCATGAGTGGATTATTATGATCTTCAAGTTCTCTATGCTTTCTTTCCCAGGTCCTGCGAGTGTAACTCTTGTACGTACAACCTTTAATGAATGGTAGCTAAGTTTAGCTGTTCAGCAGTCAGATTATCTAAGAAATTAAAGTATTTTAAAATCCCATCTTTGTGGGCCATTCCATACAGCTGCAAACAGACAGTTGAAGAGTGGAAGAGATTACCCTGGAGGATGTGACAGGTAATATTTGAGATTCTTTTGATAGATTAGACAACTGTTTAAAAAGTAGTTGATACTGTCTTGAAGGAAGGAAAAGATCTGGTTATTGCCATGACTCTTCCTGGTTTCCATCCAATAACTATGTATCACTCAGGCTGGATATCTGCAACAATTTCAGTTAGTCCAGGCTGGTGCTGCTGTGGTCCTGCCTTCCAAGCGTGCATTCGATAGCATCCTTATTATGCACCAGTTCTACTCCAGTCCCAAGAGAACTCATCTAGACAATTAAACTAACAAAAAATGCAACCTACCAAAGAATATTAACTATGATGGAACTCCTTACAACAGCTTTGATACAGTCACCCCTAAGACCAAAAAGAAACTTGGGAAGGAATGTGGAAGGTAATGAAAACTGTTAGACCCTTGATCCACAATGGAGGAGAGACCAATAGCCTCAGTTGTTTCAATCACTCACATACTTTTCCTTAACTTCGGAGTCCCAGTCCACTAGTGATAATACCAGGAAACGAGACTGAGAAACAGACGGAAAGAAGCATTAGCAGCAGTGCCCAATGGGCCAGGCTACAGGATCCAAACTGAGTTCAACATTAGCTTAAGGAAAACAGAAATGCAGGGCTAAGGTTAGGTTCCCAAGTGAATATTCAGTTAGCAACTTGTTTTTAAGGTGCCTAGCTTGTGCGAAAAATAAGGTCACTCAAGAATGGGTATGGAAGAACAATGTAAGCACCAAATTCAAAAGCTGTGAATAATTTCAAGGTGAAAGATACTCTAAGTTAATTTACTGAGTAACAAAATCTATTACAACAAATTAACATATAATTTTCCTTCAGGAAATCTAAAACTGCAGTTAGCAGAAGTTTTCCTTGGACCCCTACAATTTAATTTTGGTTATTATTTAATAGAAAGCTCACTTCACTCTTGAGAAGGATTTGAAAAATCTGTCTTGTACTAGCCTCAGCGGAGAACAAATTCTACATCACCAAAATTCCTTTGATCAAATTAAGAGCTCTCAGTTTCCCATAGAACAGAAGTTTCTCAGATACATTTCCAAAATCACCCACAAAGCTATAAAAAAGGAAACTATTATCCCATTCTATGAAATGCCCTATAAAGCACAAAAGCTGGAGTCCCCTTGCTTTAAACAAACTCTCTAAAATATTTCTTTTTAAACCACAGAGGAAGTTTAATGGGAGAAAAAAAAACTATTTCAGAACCTGCATAGGACAAAACATCTCAAAAAACATAACTAATACAATAACATGAATTTCTGAAACCAGTTCAGTAAAGAACTGCTCAGCATGTAAGGAAATAGTGCTATTTGTCAAACCTCCTGTCATCAAACCAGGACAGATATTTTACAGCCACTAGAGTCAAACTGCAAAATGGGAACCAAAAGAACTGTCAGATTGTTATGAAGTTATTCCATTCTCTCACTGGAATGTGGCTGCTTAAATGTAAAGGTTACTACTGTCCTTATAAGGAACCATTTATTTCTGTTGATGCCAAGATGATTTTTTACTTTTTCTTTTGTATACATTTTATATTACTTTTATGTATCCTCAGTATTCTTAGCATGCATACTTGTAATTCCTTAAGTCTGATAACTCAGCATTCTGTTAGGCCAGGAGTCAAAACATCCTAAAGGCCTAGTAGTAGGAGGCTGGTAAACCCTACACTATCTTGCGAAACCAAGGTCCTTTCTAGAACATATCCTGTAAACTAGAGATTTGCCCATCCAGGGGGAAATTCCATGGATGGGGGACTATCATGCCATTCATCCAGACCTCCCACTAGGGCATCCTTGTTAGATATGCTGATTTGTATGGTCTATAAAGTGTATATGCAATCTATCACGTGTGTGCATTGCAGTGCATTCCACCTGGGCAAACTGGTACAGCAATAAGGACACTTATTAAAATACCAAGATAAAAATCCCTTATCCCTCAATTGTATCTGGTTCTCAATTTTTTAAGACCAGGAGGAGGCATCTCTGTTCTCCAAACCATGTCTTGGATGAACAGATCAGTATGGGCAAGTGACTGCTTCTTTTTCCCAACAGTATGCTTTCGCACTCTGCTGAATTATGAGCATATCTGCACTGTAATATACAAATCCAAACCACATCAACACACATACCTACCCTACTGACATCAAGAAACATGAGGTGTATCTTGGTAAGAAACATGCACAGTTGTTTGAAAGTATGGACACCTAGTCACAGAATTTTTAAATGGCAATACAAATGTTTTCAAACAAACTTTTATACGTAGTTATTTCCACCCAAATGACATAAGCAAATTTTTTTCCAGCAGTCTGCTACTTGCCAAACCAAAATGAAAATCGTGCCCCTGAACAATTTTGGCAGCAAAAAAGGTAAAATTAATTCATTACTAGATGTTTTTGCCAATTCTGAAACACTTTATTATTATTCAGATGTTGTTTATACTCTACCTATAGTTGCATCATTTTGAACATTTTAGTATTAAAAAAATGCAAGTTAACAAACAATATAGAAGCACTACCACAGTCTCCCTCCCCAGGAACTTCTTTGCAAATGACTAGCTGCATTCCTTTAAATAACCTAGCTAGAAATATTATAGGAACATTCAAAATCTTAAGCTATCACTGTAAATAAAGAACTCATCTCCACATAATTTAGCCTTTTCAATTTAAAAGTGTCCATGCACATGCAAACGACTTAAAACAAAAAGAAAACAGCAACAAGGGTAAAGAGTGGGTAATAACTTTGTAGAAGAGCCATACACAACCTGACACCAGAACCTGTAAGCACTTCCCAGAAAATGAGTGCGAGTTTTCCCACAAATTAAAAGGTCTATGAATTCTTGAGAAGCTTAAAAAAGAATCTCCTTTCTTCACACAAAAGCCCTTTGAAACAATAACTCTACCTCTCACTGCATCATTATAACTGGTTGGAAGCATCATTATAAGTAGGTTAGAAAAGACATTCAGTATTATCTGTAAGTCAGTTAACAGCCTACACTGTAGTTTTCAAAAGATAAAAAATACAGCTTTCAGCATTTAGAAAGAAAAAGCCTACACCACTATATTCAGTTTTTGCTCAATGTATACTGTTTTATGAACTGTTAACTAGAAAAAGAATAAGATTCTGACAAGAATGGCTATGAATATTATGAAAATTCCATAAACTGAAAAAACCCCAACAATTCAGTCAATGTGTTCTTTCAGAAACAGAGAGTTCTTGCAATTTACAATGAAACAGCCTATTTTATTATATTCTTTACATGGCATTAATCTGCTTTAACATCTGATTAAATAAATTATGTACGTTTATCAGCCTATGATTTTATTGGCTGCTGGTTTGGGGGTTTTTAGTCTGAGGTGACAAAGATCAGTATGCCAAACTGCACACATGTATTTTAAATGTATTTACAGAAAATTGACTTTCAAGAGTTGTTCTTAAAAGTGTGTAGCCCCTGAACACCTCTGTTTTCTAGCTTGCTCCCAGGAATAGGCAACCTAATGATTAGCTATGCAAGACAAAAGTGATATTCTAGCTGGCTGTGCTTTTACTTTATAGAAATAAACTGGTCTTCAGTTTTGCTTACAATATGGCAGCATTATAAGAGCACTGAGCTGTAGCCCAGCATTAGTAACTAAGGACTGCCAAATAAAGGGCAAGAATACTGCGAGACAAGAGCCAGCCAGACAACCCTGACTGCTTACCCTTCATCATCATTCTAGCAGCAAGGATGGCCACAGAACAGACAGATGGTCATTTCACTGCAGGAACAGGTGCAGCAGGTCGTCACAAAAATAGTGATGGTAATATGAACAATTTTCCTGCAGAACATGGTATTACTCAAATGCTTGTAAAAGGCAGCCATTAGCTTAGGAAAACATTTAGTTTTAGATCAGCTAAAAACCTTTACTGAGGTTTAGCAGCTCTGGCTGGTATGTGTGTCTTTATGTGAGTTAGTGTGTGCATATGCAAAAGCAACAGAGAGGAAGGCTAGACACTAAAAGGCCTCACAAGGCCAGTCTGAAGGTGTAATCACATTAAAAAAAAGCTGCTGTTAACAAGCAATGACTAATACTGGTCTGGCATAAAAGCTGAAAAAACCTGGACATTATCCATATCTCCCTTCAAAGCAAAAGGTTTTCAGTAAAAAGTACTGGTTTGGAGATATGGATCTGAGCTTGCAGGTTTTTTCAAGATAATGAAGGAGTTGCTAGGTGATGGTTAAGTGAGGCTATGACAGAAAAAGACACACAGACTTAACACAGCAGCAGATGGAAAATCCACCTTCCCTTACAGGGTAAGGCAGTAAATAGTCAAGCAATGTTTTTTTTGGAATTTCTCCAATCATAGCAAAGATGATGTGGTTTTCTAATTAACCTAACTAATTAGAAAAATTAATTTTACAACTAATTCTTGATATCTCGTTCTACCAAAAATGTTGGTAAAAATTTACAGTAGGCATCCGTTTTCATAGACCTACTTCTGAAAAACCTCTTGCATCAATGGGCCTAGCAGGTCACAGACTTGGGTTTGGAGGGATTTCCTTTCATACCACTGAGTGATGGGCAGCACAGGTACTCTGCATAACAAATACAGCTCCCAAGAACTGACATGTCTCAGGCTGGGGGGACAGAAGAGGAATCTCCAGGAGCATTTCATACCTGCATGGCATGCATCTCTGCGAGGATGTATACCTCTCTTTGCTCAGAAATCAGCCAAGGCTCCTGGAAGTCTATCTCTCTGTCTCTCACTTTGTTTCCTTTGCACTGTTTGTGTCCTCACAGCAAGAAGAAAACTAAATCTAGCTAAAAAGCATTCTTTCTTTTGCTTTGAAGACTTTTGTGCATAAAACAGACAGGAAGGGTGCAAGTGGACACAAGGAGCAATTTGGGATGGGAAAAATAGAAAAAACAAAGAGCAAAAAGGGCAAGAAGGGAAGGGAGAGACTCAGCAAGAGATTGTGCTCAATTGAACTGGGAAGAAAGGGGAATGGGAAGCAGTAGTGGATGAAGAGCAAGGGAACCAAAGTAGAAGGAAAATACATGTTAACAGGGAACACATGCATAGGAAATGATTTCGGTTTTGGTCTCCTAAAAGCAGGCCTTTGGTGCCATTAAGTTTGAATGGTCAAAAGGATACTGAGGGGAAGGGAAAAAATGCATTTAAGAAGACAATAAAGAGCTGACAATTTTATTTAAAGAGAGCAAAGAAAAGCTTTTTTCCCCCTTTCTTTAATTAAGGGAAAAAAAAAAAAAAAGGCTAACACCCCAGAGATATTTTAATGCATCTCTGTGAGGAATACATCAAGTACAGCAACATTTGCAGATGGATCAATCTGAGCTATTAACTTTATGCAGAGCTTTGACTAAAACAAAAACAACAATACATACTGAAAAATTCAACAAGATATTAAACACTGCTTATTGACAGTACATGCTATCAATATTAGGAAACATCCTCCTGAATGGTTATGTAAAATATATTGATCTTTAGTAGAGATACTGATAAAGCATATTTTAAAACCCGGTCAGGCAACTAAGGTTGAATTACTATTCACATTTGTGATTACCCTCCAAAACCATTTTCTTCCAAGCAAAAGAGACACATCTGGAAGTCTTGGTGCACACTGATCTATAGTAAAAAGTTACATTTGCATATTCTCTGTTTGGATGACTTGCTTATTACAAAAGGAACCTTTGAACTATGGGAGGCAGTCAAAGGAGAAAGATGTGAACCTTCACTTGACAAAAGTTCTGTGTTACACTGTTCTTGAGAATTGGACAAAGGCATAAGTTTCAATTTCTTTCCAACCTCTGTTACCAGGGTCTAAAATTATCCTCATGGGGATGAAAAGCCCAATCACAATAAAGCAGAAAAGGTCTGAGTGAGTGAAGTTACCTCTGCAAAATGTTTTTTTTTATTTTTATAACAGAAAGCCTTTACCATGGGCACCTACTGCTCATACACCGTTTCTTTTCCTCTGTCAACTATACAGTGCAAAAAAGATCACAAACTAAAGAAAACAGAAAATGCAAATGTTGCATGCACAGCTTTTTCTTCTCTATCACATACAAGCTTAACTATAGATCCTGAGATATCAACACAGGCTCTCACCAGTGTGATTTATCCCATGGCCACAATTCCAGCTAAGAGCATTCACGTGTGGATTTAAGTATAGCAGTGTATAGGATCATAGAATGGCTTGGGTTGGAAGAGATCTTAAAGATCATGTTGTTCCATGATGGTACCTGGCATGTACCTTTCAGTAGACCAGGTTGCTTAGAGCCCCACCCAAACTGACCGTGAACAGTGTCAGGAATGAGACAAATTCTCTGGGCAACCGGTTCCAGTGTCCCATCACCCACATAGTTAAGAATTTCTTCCTAATTTCCAACCTATCTTCTCCCAGTTTAAAGCCATTAGCCTTTGCCCTTGTCACTACATGGCCTTGTCAAAAGACCCCCAACAGCTTTCTTGTAGGCCCCCTTTAGGTACTGGGAGATGCAATAAGGTCTCCCTGGAGCCTTCTCTTCTCCAGGCTGAAAAATCCCCAACAGCTTTCTTGTAGGCCCCCTTTAGGTACTGGGAGATGCAATAAGGTCTCCCTGGAGCCTTCTCTTCTCCAGGCTGAAAAATCCCAACTCTTTCAGCTCGTCTTTACAGCAGAGGTGCTCCAGACCTCTGATCATCTTTCCTCATATCTTGCATTGGATGTGTTCATAGAATTCTGGATAGGGAAAATGTTGTCCTCCTACTTCTCTGCACTGACAGAAGTTGCTATTTGTAAACAAACAAAATTTCATACTTCATATGAAAATATTTCTATGACTGAAAGAGCTGTACATTCTCTCACTCGTATATTCATCCTACACTAATAGAACTAATACACTGTGTGTATTTTATTGATACAGAAAAGGAGTTCACTAATTTTTTTTTGCACAGACCTCAGTCTGACGCCGCCTGTTGCAAGCTGTAAACATGAAGCACCACACTCAATATGCAGTGCCTGAGGCCTCTCTTTCTTATCCCACACAAGAGGAGACAGAGGCCTGAATTTTTCACACTCTGCCTCATCCTGGACATGATGACATAATTTTTAGCTACAAATATGCCATTCATCAGGTTTGCTCCTGGTAAAAAATTATTTACTAATTGGTAAAAATTGGTAAATTTTTGGTAAAAAATTATTTTTTAATATCTAGACTATCTTTGTGATTTCAAATCATCTACAGTCCTGCTAGACATTTTCTAGCTTAATCTCCAAATTTTACTGTTAAGTATAATAATGCTCTCAGGATAGCTTGAACCACTTTTGTTTTTCCCATCTTGAAGTTTGTTGTTAAATAATTCTTACCAGGAATATACATATTTAATAATAAGGGAAAAAACACAACATTATTTCCCTCCTCACACCAACACCCTGTATAGAAAAAAAATCATTAATATTTTTGGACATGAGGACATTCCCTAAATACATTCCAAGTAGGCTTTTTGCAGAACATACCATTTTATCAGTGTTAAATTTGAGATACAAGTCCAAGGGCTGCCTTTGCAGCTCATTAAATCAGTGCTACTTTGACAGTATGCTGCAGTATGTGTGCTCCTATATGAGACAGCTTCACCACTGCCTTCTTGCACTCAAAGTCTGTGACTGCACACTTCTCCCAGTAGAGCTTCCTGCTATCACTTGGCACCATGCACCATTATTTCCACTGGCCTGTAATATTTTCAAAAATGCAATGGTAATTCCAAGACTGACTAAGGTCCACATCTACTCCCCAGAGGTGTGCTTCTGGACAACATTTACAAAATAACTAGGAACAACTTTCAGTATCACAAGAAATGGCTCCAGAAAAAAGAGAAGCAACTAGTTTATGAAGAAATGTGTTTACCTTATTTCCTGCATGACTGTGGCCTTAGTGAAATTGCTTTGATGTTTGGCTGCTTGCAGAACCTCGTCCTCTTTTGGTTTGGGTTTGGCTTTTTTTTTTTTTTGGGGGTGGGGGGGGGGGGGGGGGCATGGGCAAGGCATGGTTTTGGTTTTTTCTTAATTCAAAAAAAGGTGGAAGTACTTGTGTCAGAAATTGGATAAAACCTCCACCTGAACTGCAGTAGCTTCAGAAGTAACCTCATGGAATAGGAACAGCAAAAACAAATTCTAAGGAAACAATACATACCACTTTGTTAAGTAATTGTACATCTTGGTTTGCTGCATTACTTATTAAGAGCACAAAGAAGTATAAATCCAGTGTCTTCTAGTTTGACAAAATTCAGCCCTCAGTATTATTTGTAAAAGCTACTTTTATTATATATTTACATGTATTTATTTAAATAAAAGCAGTATTTATTCTCATATATATGATGCCTCTCATCCCCATTTTAGAGCATAAATAGTGAAAGCCCAAAGTATTTTACGCCTCGCACAGGAGCCAGGTTACACAGATGTCTGCAAATGTCACCCCAAACAAGTATATTATCCAAATCTCAGAGAAAAGTAAAACAAAAAAATGAACGTGAGGAGTAGTAGAGGTAGGTTCACCACTCCATAAAATTACCTTGCTACAGGCAAGTGAGAAATTGGTGCATCTTGATGCAGTGCAAAAAAGCCAGGGAAGAAAATGTGTGGTTCTGCAACAGACTAGAAAATGGAAGGCTTTTCATCCACCATCCTCGACATGACACTCTCTCCCCTCTAAGATATTTCACTGCTGAAACTTCTTGCTGTCAAATGATATGCATGAATTACTAGTAGTGCACAACCCTACAAGAGGCAGTTTGTCTCTGAATGGTATTTAAGGAAAATCCCTGAGAAAGAAAGTGACAGTAATCTCATATGAAACTTTTTAGAAACTATTTTTTCTTGAAATAGTAATTTTTGAAGCTGCATTTAGCATAGACTCAAAAACAAAATCCTGGATTTAAGAAAGGATGGATTTGAAAAAAGAGAAGGCCCCAGAGGCTGCATCAGCAATATGCTGTAGCTCCAGACAGGTCTACCTGTACCACATTTTATGAGAGGCCAGCAAAAACCACAAGAGGAGACATTTTAAAAACTCACAAAAGCAGCTCAGTTTCTTACAATCCCATATGAAAACAGTGTATTTTTAAGTTTTAACTGCACTTATTACAATTGCTTCAAGACCAGGGCATGCTTCTTGAAGCACCATGACTGATAAGAATCTTCATTTTTCCTTATTTTGGTTGTCAGGCTTAACCACCAGTGTTTGCAAAGATCTAGAGTACAGCTTTGCCCACCTTACTTGATAATTAAGGAAATCTGAAAAGGGAGTGCTTATTGGTTTCATGCCTGCACAGCAAAGCTCTGTTAATGTTTCAACAGTGCAACCAGAAAGAGTACTTTTCAATTTCAGTGTCTGAGTTGCACAAAAAGTACATTAGGAATTCTAACTTGCTTAGAAGAAGCTCTCTTGAGTTACAACTTCAAGGAGGCACTATGCGCCTTACCAAAACTATCTAGATTTCCTCGTAGCAGTGAGGCAAGTAGCAAGAGACCGAATCATTCATGTAGTTGAAGCTCAGACACAGGCCAAGTAACCTGTGAAGTTTATACAATCAATACTACAGAATCATGCAAGATATGTTCGAGTTCTCACAAGATCAAAATACAACCAAGGTGGGAGGAAGATCACCCTAATTCACACATTTTCCAAAAAAATGTTGCTTTAAATTACCTCCTTAACAGCCATTGATTGTCCCCACCTCCATAACGTAATTCAAGACAAAAAAAGCTATACCTGAAGTACTCACAAACTCCTGGTCAATCACCTCAGCTTTACTAGACACAAACAGGAATTTTAAAATAACACTGTTTAGAACAGACTTTTGAAAACAGCTTACAATTTTCATCTCTGTAAAAGCACTTTTTCAAGCCATTGGGCAAGCATATTGGGATGAAAGGAATACATAAATCGTATATCTTACCTGAGTTCAGAAAAGCCCTTCAAAGCCTAGAAAAGTGCTTAATTCATAAGTAAGCTGAAGACTGCTTTTACACATGCATATACAATTTGTATACATGTATATTATGTATTCTGTCTATATTATATGTTACATACTACACCCTTTAGCTATATTGTGATGATCATGGAATGGTTTGGGTTGGAAGGGACCTTAAATTTCTGCTATTTCTGACTCCCTGCCAAGGTCAGGAACACTTTCCACAAGACTGATGGCACACATATACCATATATATATACACACAGAGAGAAAAAGCTTATAAAAAACAACCTGTTGCTAACATGCAATGGTAAATTGAAAAACATTTTCAACTGAACATAATATCAAACCTGGGAAATGGACAAGTAATTTGTTCCCATGTAACTCTTATAACAAAAAAGACACATTTTTAGTGAAGAGTAGTATCAAAAGGAGTAGGAGTCTATAAAATAACAGCATAATGAAGATATATTCTTACATATATGTTCTTATCTGTTAATATCTGAAATATAAGACATACCAAAGCAATACTGTAATTTTTAAATCATGGCATAATATGAAATATGAATCAGTGAGTAAAAGATAGCCTCTCCAATGTGTAGTTGATGTTGGAAACCAGTGAATTTTCATTAAGAAAAATGAAATGTAACTTAGTCTTGTACTGTATTCAAATAAATTAAAATTTTATTGCCTGGCACTGCAACAGTGTTACATCTGAGTGAACTCTGGCTTTCAAGTCTCTTTATTATATCAACTAAACAGACAAACTACTTTTCATTGCATTTTTGTAAGACCGTGATCAGCCAAAATTCCTGTAAATTACTGACATTCTTGTATTGCTATACAAAAAGAAAAAAAAAAATCATGTCAATAGGAGGTACAGGAGCCAACCATGTCTCATGGGCCACATCCAAATTAATCTATTTCTGGTTGAGCAGGAATGAGAATATCTCTTCCCAGTGAAACCCATATATGTAGGAATACACTTTGCCATTGTAGACTGATTTTTAAAGATGACTATGTGATGATTTTTGGTGTTAATTTATCAGAACACAACACAATTGAGATTACTTAATCTCATACATACAATTCCCAGAGTACTCCTAGTAAATTGGCTTTTTCTACTTTTGTCACTTACCTTTGCTAGCTGCTATCAGTGCAACAAAGTTAAAACTGAAACAAATGCTATTCTTTTTCTCACTCTACATTTAATGCCCACTGCACACACCTAAAATGATGGCTCACTGTCTGAGCACTAAGTTCATTAAAATATTTGCTTTCCCTCCAGAGAGCCTTATTCTCTTGAAGATAAGGTAAATGAACAGATGGAAGTATCACAAATGACGTTGTAACTTCCCAGCATCACTGCTGGCTTTGCCAATTATTCCCTGAATACCAGGTCTGATTCTCACACAGTGCACACAGTGTTGTGTGTCAAGAGAACGTGTGTGGGAGAACAGAATATATTCCAATATTTCACAGGTACAAATAAGAAGTCACCTAATAGAACATGTGTCAGGAAATACATGTTCAAGGCCCAGTAGATAACACAAATATTTCACAAGTGAAATCTGACTCTGCGCTGCTGGAGTCTCTGAGAAACCCTACAGCACAAGCAGGTTCACAGCCTGCATGTGTTTACCCTGAACAGAGACAGGAAACAGGCTCTGCTCCCCTGCAACACAGTGACAAACCACAGGAAACACACAGGTGGAAATGGGCCTTAATCATGGGATCTTACCCTTCCCTGTACTCACTATACTGTGTTTCTGTTCTTCTGTCAGCCCTCAAAGGTACAAAGGTACAGCTAGTAAGACATCATCATCATCATAAGTTCTTAAAAGTCTCTCACATAAAAAGCTGGACTTTCGGAATACTCACTTCTGCCAGAAGGTGCTGCAGCAGCTTAGCAGATCTTATAGGGTTAGCCCTGATTTCTTCCCATATCCCAGGTTTAAAGGGACAGCTTTTTGCAGAGGATTGACAATCTAAATGCAAGCTTTTAATAAAAAGCAAAAACTTACATAGCCCTTATGTACTGCACTTCATGGAATGTTTTTACCTCCAGTGCCTTATACAACAAATCTACACAACCAGAACTGAGGCTACAAGAACCCTTTGCTGAACTACTTATTTCCACATAACAGCTAGCTTCAATTCTTCAACAAAACACAAAGTTTTATTTTCTGCTCTATAAAAATTGTGTCTGAAAATTTACATTTAATTTTAATGGTTGTTCTGAGGTGACTTTATGATGCTTGTATCCCTCATTGTCTATTCTTTCTATGGTGGGTATTGAGTTCTACACCTTTATGACTGGTTCAGAGAGCGAAGTGGGGGAAAGAAGAAGTGCGCAGTTTGTTTGCAGTCACTGCACTCACTTGCCTGCATTCCTTCTCACGGGCTGTCTGTGGCATGGACAGACAAGGGGACAGAGCTTTCCTTTGCTTTTCAGTTAGTTTTTAGCTAACTGAGGCAGAGAAGTTCCCTGGACTTTTTTCTTCTTTTTCTTGGAACTGTTTAAACCTGTTCCAGACTGAAAAACCCAGAAAACACCCGGAGCTCACACCTGAGCCCACTGGGGGTGGGACGGCATTTTCCAGTGCCAGAGGGCTGATGAGACACTGGGTGAGCTGAGCTACAGCCCAAAGCAAAGACTTTCTCAATTTTGCCATCTCTCTTCAGAATGGTAAGAGGTTTTATTGTTTAATATTATTTATTCTTTATGCTTGTGAACACTTTGCTTGTTGAATAAACAGCTTTTTCCACTTTTCTCTAAGGAATTTTTTTCCCAGACCAGCTGGGAGAAGGTCCACTAGAATTTGCTTTCTAGAGAGACCCCATTCAGAAGTTTCCTCCCAAATTTGCCCTAATTCAGGACAACAGTGAAGACATTGCGTCTTCACACTGTGTCTCCTTTTATGAGCAAACCCCATAAAAGCTTTAAGAAAACCACTGAAGATTTTATTGCTCATCCTTCCAAGTTTGGGGATGCTCCTGCAAATCCCAGCTTTCAGTATATTAAAGACATATTATCATTCTCACTTTGTAGATTCATACTACATATTAGTTTTCAGAGTTGGCCAAACTCATTCTAAGTATCACTTACAGCTGATAGGTGGAAGTAACAAATTCACAAAGTCAGTGTTTATACTGATTATTTCTGAGGTCCCACAGGAGTACTCTGAACATCCATCTCCCTGTATCAACAGCTGCTGCTCATTTCAGTTAGCCAAAACACCTAAGTCAAACTCTATTTGCTTCCAAACTTTCCAGCTGAACTTCTGCTGCTTTTAAATGGAATAATCTCCACTGTCAAATGCACTCTGCATAAAGTGACAAACAATACTAAGAGCAAGCAAACATCCAAGTATTTAATGTGGCTGCTACTTAAAGTCTAAATCCAAGCAGTTACTAAATTCCAGTCAGATATTTGCCACCAATATCCCTAGTGATTATTGCAAATGCAAAAATTAAGTCTCATATTTTACTAAACCTAGTTACTTACTCTGTCAAGTTACTTCACAAGAATACATATTTCTAGCAGATTCCATGTCATTTGTGATGCTTTAGCACAATATAGAGTGTTGCAAACACTGAGAAAAATGTTTACATTTCAACAAAGAAGTTAAAGCCCCAAAAGAAGCTTATGTCCCTGTAATTTGAAGTTGAACTGTCTCTGCTTTGAAGTTCTATGTAAAAATCAAGAAATTGTTCAATAGCAGCCAACAAAAATACCCTAAATCATCTTTTGTTTTTAACTCAACATTTATGAACACACTTCTCATTATGGACTTTACCACCATTTATGTCTAGGTAAACTACATTCTTCTTCAGCAGGCAAACATTAATGTAATGCTCTGACAAAAAAAAACAAAACAAAACAAAACACAACAAACAAACAAAAACCCCAAACTAACCAAAAAACAACCAAAAAATACCCCCCAAAAACCCCCACCAAAAAGCCCCCAAACAAACAAAACAAACTAAAAACCAAACAAAAATCCCCTAAACAAAACAGAACATAATACCCCACAGCCAAGAAAAAGAAAACAAACACCCCCCCCAAAAACTAACAACTCAGAGCCAAGCAAAAAACTTATAACTTACTTCCTACCACTGTCTGATATTATACATCTAACTTCATCTAAAATTGTCATTGGCATTTTAACCATACTAAACAGACAATGTACTTGTGTGCTTTCACACTTGCCATAGGTAACGGTGCTATCTTGATACTCCACATGCTGAACATCAAGACTGAGGGACTTTCAGATCATATTTGTTAACTACATAAATTCAACTCAAAGTTCTATAATACATATATGAACAACATATGAACAGACCAGATAATTTCAGATGAAAATGAACTGAATATGATTATTCTAGATTAAAGCTCTTCCTTGAACCCTAAACAACTACATGAAAGGCCCTCTGAGTTTTGGAAAAAATATAAGCGACTTGACACTGCTGTGTCCTCATGATTTCCAAGGTCTTTCTGACCACAAAATCAGCCTGGCATAGGGATGCAGTGATAAACAGGTAAAATTTAGCTCCAGTAAGAGCTGCAGTAAGGTCATGCATGGAAAAAGTTTAAAATATGTCCTATTTGGCTTATATTTCTGAAATACATCACTCCATTGTTTTTGGTAACCTGTTTCAGGGTGATGGAAAAAAAACCAACACAAAACCCCACTACACATCAGCATCTTCCTTTTAAAAGGCAAATAGACAATCTAAATTGGATTATGACTTGGCAATAAATGCTATTATTTTAAAAAAATAAGTGAAACAAATTAGCTACCAATACCAACTAGTACAGTGGGATTTTTTGTCCTACAATTCATACTGCCTTAACTTAATAAAAAAGCTTCCTAGTAAGTTCTTTGTTCAAAGAGAACTTCTAATTACTCAAATACGACCTGATGTGAGAAGCATGAAATGTACAAAGCTACACTTGTTTTTGTAGTGTCATATCACAACCAAATAGTTCAGACAGTCCTTCAATCACAGGTGACTTTCACTACTCTTTTTTAAGTTTAACATAGACCCAAACTAGGCATAGACTATGGATATGCATCAGTTCTCTATGGTACCACATTACATGTCCCCCAGACACCAAGCTCCTCACCATCAGTCACCTACATTAACTCTGCAGTGATGCCTGGGGCACATCTGCCCACACCACTGTGCACAAGGCTGATGGAGGGCACTGGCAAGGCTGCCATTGGGAAAACCACTGGTGAGGGCCAGAGCGATCCTTGCCTGCATAACAAAAGTGCAGGCAAGTATGGAAAAGCCATGACCAGGTAGAAGATCCATTTCAGCCTTTGTATCAGGGCACACACTGATGTCCAGCAGGGTTCCCCTTGTTTTTCTGAAGAACACGTAGATTCAGGTCTCACCACTTCAGCTCCTACGTATCTCAGAGGGACAGAGTGCAGACAAGAATAAGCCTGTACAACAAACTAACAAAGGGAACACTAGCAGTGGGATCACACAGAAGGGTCTTCATCAGGTTTCAAATTTCATCAGGTTTCAAATTTCTGTTGTCACAGATTGTCTCTTCATACCAAACTTGGAACCATGATCCAAGTGGTGATGTCTAAAATCACAAGCCAAACAATATTAAGATGATAAAAAGCAGTTACCTTTAATGAAGGTCCTTCAGGGTGCAAATATTGTGAAATGCACACATAATACTAACAATTTTATAAGCTAAAAAAAAATTAGCATACTTAACAGAAATAATCCAATTAGAGGAATAGTTAAGTAATCACTCCACTTTTGGTTCTGCCCTTATTTAAGGCCCCTCCAGCTCCCCAGCTCCTAACCACACATTTATTATGTCTGTGATAGATGGGGAAAATGAGATGTCCTTGGTTCACTAAAGAGGCAAGACTAAATAAGATTCCAGGAAGGTTTGCTTATTGATCTAAAATCTAAGTGAAGTACTGAAGGACAGTTTGTTAAGGAGCTATATAACCATGTAATAACTCTGTAACTAGTAGTCTATAGAGCTGTGCATGCATGGAAAATGTATAAAAAGAAAAATCTTCTTGGCATCATTGGTAAGATGCAAAGGGCAATTTTGAATTGCAGATATTTTGTGTAGTGTATATGCACAAAGTGTAAGGAGTCAAGATGAGTGATGAGGGTAACTGCACTTGGTAATCGTGCATATGTTCATGGCTGCTTACTAGTTAATAATTGACCTCCACATATGGTCAAACAGTTGCTAAAAATTATCATTTTTACATCACAGGTAAATAAATTCAAGCACCAAAGAATATGAGGTAGGATATTCTTATGAGACACAACTGCTTTGGGGCTGTACCAAAGTCACAGATTGATCACAAATGCACTTAAACTACAGCAATCCTTCTTGAGCAAGTTTAAAGAAGAGTTCCACAGAACACAATTACTATAAGACTCCTTACACAACATTTCCTCTGGAGAAACTATGGTAAAGAGGTTACTGCTCTCAGATGATCAGTTTTATATGTCAATTCTCCACTGTGTAGAGCTCATGTCACTTTTGTGACATTAAGCACACAAAACAGAACCTGGGTAGGTTCAAACACTCACCAAAAGTAGGAAAAGACTTAGAAGAAGAAGACTGACTCAGAAGTCAGTAACATGCAAGACATATTCTGTTTGGGCTTTAATACAGTGGACTTCAGGTCCCAAAGAAATACAACTAAATCTAGATGCTGGAGCTCCCAGAGACTGAGCATATGATAGCTCTTTTTTCCATTTTAAACAACTTTTTAAATTATTTATATAGGAAGAAAATACTGCTAGAGTAAATTGCAATGTACATTTGTCTTACAACATTATCAGACTTCCACAGCAAGCAGAATATCTTTTAAAGTTAGGAGTGAGACAAGCACATGTCACAACTTCCCCTTTAGAAACAGGCCTATAAAGAAAAGTCACAATACGAATCAGCAAAACAATAATTTAGGGTCTTACTGGGCTGCTACTGAAAAGAGGAAGTGAATTGACCAGTTCAGCTGCTAGCAGAACGCAATGATCTCAAGCTGGGAACCAGCAACTCTGAAGAGTACTTTCAAATATGTTTCTTCTTTTATCCTAAATCTTTGTGTGCTCACTTTTGTTAATAACAGCACAACAGGAAGGCCTGTGCTCACGTAATTATAACAATAATAACAACCTGGTCTGCTGAGGTAAGAAGGAAAAAATGAAGGAAACACTGCCCTCATTGCAGGCTATATGGGCTGTAGATGACTCAAAGTACTCATTTGCTGCTCAAACCTTCCAGATTTGCTACCCTGCTATAGAGAGGCAGTCAAATAACACAAGACAGTCCTGGATGGGGTCTGTCTGTTAGCAGTAACACTTCAAACTCCAACATAAGTGTATGAAAAACACAGCTAAAATCACATCTAGATAGACACCAACACACAACAAAACCTGGTATGTTCTCTAGCAGGATAGAAACCTAGAGAAAGACAAGCAACCTTGTAAACACTAAACAAAGGCCTGGGACAGCCATACAGAACACTCAGTCCTGCTAGACACTTGTATGTTTCTTGGCTGTTTTGCATGAGAACACCACAGTACACTGAATCTGCTCTTTCATATGCAGACAATTAAAATATTTCTCTACGGGCAGGTCAAAATTAGTTGCCCGTGTTCTACATAATTCCTGAAAGAGAGCTTGGGACTGAGCAGAGATGATGGCTTACAATACTCCAAGACTTAATTAAAGCTTTGCAGGCTAACAAGTAGAACACTCCTACTGTTGGAATTTTTTTTCCAAAAACTTAAGCATAAGACTTTGAATAAGAAATAAATTTCAGATGAGCAGTAGTATGTGAATGATCTTAACCTAAATATTTATAGTTATAAACTACTCATTCCTTAGACCTGGTTTTGAAAATATATTAAAAAAACCCAAAACTGTTCAACAGTGAACATTTTCGCAGGTATTCCTATATAAATGATACAAAAACAATTTGCCACTCATATTGTCAATTAAGATCTTCTTCAGATTGGATGGATTGTTTTATTGAAGATGACTCAAACTTCTGCATTATCAACACTAAAACTTTGCATTGTTTTGTCTAGTTATATCAGAATATTAGGAGATCTCTTAAAATTACACAGGTATTTGTGCTTCAATTTTAGGTACTTTTAATATCTTATACTCAGATTCCATTATTTGCACCCCATGTAGTAACATTCTGTGCGTTCTTCTGCCTAGAAAACAACACATCTTTAAGAATGCTATCTCTGCTTTCTGCATACACTAAGAAACATCACACTGACAGGCTTGAAGATAAAAGTAGTCTCAGAAGCACCACACCTCTGTATGCAAGCAGCACCATGAATCTCAGCAGAAGTCTAGCAATCACAGAAAAAGTGACCAGAAAGACTATGACCCTTACTCATGCACATTCGAAGTAGTTCTAAACTATTTCTAGTGGATAGACCAGCAAAGTCTCTAAGTAAAGTAAATTTCCAATTCAGATTTCTGTTGCTCCTGAGAAATACATAATAATGCTCTTTCCATTGCATTACTTAAGAGTCCTACTACAGCAATCTATGAATAGCTGGCAAAAAAGTTTATAGTGTAAACAAAACCTGATAACATTAAACATACAAGTATCATTATTTAACAAGATGACTTTGTTACATCATCATGTTTGTACTAAAAACAAAACCAGAAACTGTGGACTCCCATGAGAAGATTTACTGTTTTCCAGCCAGAAAGCTCCTCACAATACTTTCTTTGTTTTCATGTTGACCAAAGTGACTAAACTTGGTGGACTTCTCTCTTCCCTCTCAGGAGCTTCCATTACCACTCAGAATGTAAGTTTCTTTTCCTCAAAGTTGAGTGGGGTGTAAAGAGCTAAAGTACCAGTCCTCAAAGGCTTCTCTGTGAGCCAGCCCTCATGCACTGTCACAAACCTTACACAGTCACCCATACTGACTTCCACATCTCTCAAAATCAAGCAAAAGCAAAGACGCAAATTTTGGCAGAAGACAGGAACTCAATTTTGTCATAAGGGTGTGCTCTTTCATGCAAGGTAAGACACGTGAACCTTCTTCTTTGCAGGCTACTTGTTTAACCACAAAAGCACTACTGAATCTCTCTGCAGCCTGGTGACCAGGAGCTGGGTCTGCTGAGTAAGAGGCAATCTCCACACCAGACTCAGTGAAGAATCTCACACAAAACATATCACAAAGAAATACAGAGATCCCAATCAGCACCTGCAGGTGTGGATCTGCTGGTTATACATTGCTCAATGAAAAGTGTAAAGGCGTAATGATTTTTACCTTGGCTCATACTCCAAAAGACTATACTGCATGGCAACATCTCTAACAGCTAGAAGGCAATTTTCCCACCTCCATCTTCAGATAAATCTCCTCTAATATGGTCAGCAAATGTACTGGAGAGAAAAGGCTGAATAAGACTATGTATTTTCTTAGCAGTGTTTTGTTAGAATTATACATACAAAAATATTTGTATATTCAGACAAATCAGTAGCAAGTCTTCTCAAATTTGTAAAACCCTAGAGGAAGAGAAACAGACATTAGAGACAAAGGATCACAACACAGCTGACTCATCCCTTGACAGAGTTCTGAATGTCAAATTTGATACTGAAGTAACTATGAAATACAGTGATTCAAAAAATTCAGACATAACTACTGAAAATGAATTTCAGTGGTCTTATCTGAGATAAGTTTTGATTCTGGTAGTGCTCCCTGCCAGAAAATGTAGCCCTGAGTTTCACGGATGTTTTGATCTTAGAAGGGTCCTTTCTCAAGCGTTCTTCTGGTAAACAGAAGAACAATGTTTTGTAAATATAAGGATGTTTACATTCTTTCTTATAGGAGGGACCTTCTTCTGATATCCCTCTGGGATGACTGATTGAAAAGTTTACCTTTGTGTTACCAAACAAATTGGCCTCTGACATTCTGTATAAAGAGAAGCTCATCCCACAATAAAGACAGAACCTACTGACCACTTTCTAAAGGAGCTTGCGTCTCTTCTGTTCATGTCTGTTGTGACAAAATGCAACATGGCCATGGCCTCAATGGCCACTGCATTACTCTTGTCAAAAAGCTCTGACTCGTGACACATTAAGACCAAGACTTTAATTAGGTGTAAAAGGGGAGAGCATCTGCAGACACCAGAAAGTTATCTTAGCAGTAACCAAACATATCCTTATTTCCATACACCTGAGCACATTCTGAGGAGGATCTATGCTCTGATTTTGCTGGGCACAGGGGTGAGACTGACTCCCCTGTAGTTAAGTTATCATCTTGCTGCATGGATGTATTTAGCTGATTCACACTGCTACTCAGGCCAAGAGCTTCCTGTCAAAACAAACTCACCAGGAGAAAAAAAGCAGATTACTTTCCCAGACAGTGAAGGATGGGAATCTCTGCATACCCTGTGAGGAGAATCCAGTCCCTTCACTCCCTCGGCAGGCATTGATCTGACCATGGGCTTTGCTACAGAGTAGTAAAAGTAGCTAATATTGCTACAAAGTAGCACCAAAAAGTAGAAAAAGCCCTGATGGGCACTAAAAGTGATATTCAAGCTGGAGACAAGGCAACACCAAGCAGTTAAAACCAAGCAAAAAGTGTCTCTCTCTTGACTAGATAAATGAACACCAACAGCAATTTCACAAACTCAATAATCTTCTCAAGAACAAGAGGAACAACCAGGTCTCAGTCTATAAATTCCACTTCTCTTACGTCTATTCCCTGCTGTTTACATCCCCCCCACCACAGCACAGCCCCACAAATGCGGGTTGAACCTGCAAATCGCCCAGTCAGTTGAAAGACAGCTGTCCTTCACATTGGTTTCTTTTATGCAAAGTTATTTTTAATTCAGATTTGTTCAGTCATCCAATATTATCACAAAACCTTACCAACAGTTGAGTAACCACAGCCAAAAAAGTGGCAAATTGCCATAATAGTTGTAGCATTTACAGTCAGTTTTGTTTGGTGCTGAAGGCAACATCTCACTGAACTGCGCTGCTCACCAAGCTGTAATCTTAAATGACAGCAGTTTTCCTCAGTTCAAACGGCACAGTTAAGTCTCTGGAGTTGTGAAGGAGGCTTGGTAACTGCTGTCAACTGCTGCAGATCACCCCAAGGTTTCTACTGTTAAAGGTATTGATTTTAAGTATTTGTGCAATCGAAGCATCTTTGCATTTGTGTTCATAATCATAATATAATTGTGATCATAAACTACAAGTGCCACAAAAGGACATCAAGACAGACTTTTTTCAATTTATATTTTCCCTTGCCAAAATACTACCAACTCCTAATTTTGCACAAAGATAAAAGGAGCCAAATGGAACTGGATTCTAGATTCATAGGATGAGTTTTATGATTCACAGTGAACTGTTCTCCTTTAGAAGAGGATAAAAATCATCTTACCAACAATGGGTCTTGATCTGCAGTCACACACTTCTTACGCAGCACTGAACGAATCTTTCAGCTTCTGTGCCTCAGCTCTGGAGTGTGTAATATGTATGTTCTCTGGTGTTGAAGAGGCATTTCAAAAGGTACATCACTATCTACAGAATTTAAAATACTGCAGTAACAAGGATCATATAAAAACCCAAGAGTACCAAACAGGGGGCTGGCCAGGTGAAATGCAATCACAAAATATATGAATCTTGAGCTAAAGGAGTGCGAAAAAGCACAGCATCACAAAAGAATTTTCCAAGTAACTTAGATTTGTTTATGACACAGATCATAGCTGTGACACACTGAGGAAACTACTGCAAGCTGACCCTCACTTTAAGTTTCTAAAAAATTCTTATTTCAAAATACAAAACACAAGCACATCTAGACAATAGTGAAAATATACAAGGCACTTGCAACTCCTGAAACTTCCTCCTACTTCACTGATGACAAATAAGACAGACTGGCTTTACTGCAAGGAGGAAATAACAATAAAATGGTAAATTGTACCTTGCAGCAGGATAAGATTTTCTAAGTCACAACTGGAAAATGAAGATGCAAAGTAAAAAAATGGAATTTCCAGCTCATTGAAGGAGGACTTTAGGTTTCTTGCTCACATACAAGGAAAAACGCTCTATTAGGACTGTACAAATGTGAAGAATAAGACAACACACATAACCACAGCAGGAATAGCAATGACAAATCAGACACTTGGTCTATTTAGAGAAAGTAAAATTCAGAGTATCAGTCGTGTGAGTCCATAACAACTCGTGACAGTACAAAACTAATTCAGATACAAATTATACTTAGAGAAGGAATGATCCAAACTGTACCTAGCACTGAATGGCAGGATGTCCAGCAGAGAAGACATGAAGACCATGTTCTTAATTCCTGCTTGCTACTGCCAGCAAAGACTTAACTTAAAAAAGCATTCCATGCCAGTTAACTTGTGTGAAGCTTGCTATTAAGCAGTATGGAGGTTTAATCAATAAAACGTATCCAACTACTCACCCATATGCTCCTAAATGCACATTTTATTTTTCCTGATCACTGAAGTTTGCTTTTTAGCTTCTACAATATATAAATTTCAAATACGGCTTCACATAACTACAAGAGTAGACTCAGAATCATTTAGGTTGGAAAAAGCACTTAAGGTCACTGAGTCCACTGCTGACCTGACTGCGCCAGGTCCAGCACTGATCCATGTCAACACGTCTTTAGAACGTGCCCAGGCATGATGAGTCAACTACTCCCCTGGGCACTCTTCTCCAACATTTTACCACCCTTCCAGTGAAGAAATTTTCCCAATACCTTGTCTAAATCTCCCTTAGCACAGCTTAAAGCCTTTTCTTCTTGCCCAACTGCTTGTTACCTGGGACAATAGAATGACCCCCACTTGGCTACACCCTCCTTTCAGCCTCCTTTGCACTCCCCTGATCTTCCTTTTCTCCAGACTAAGCAGCTGCAGCTCCTTCAGCCACTTCTCACAGGACTTATGCTCCAAACCCTTCCCTACCTTCGTTCCCCTTCTCTGGACATGCTCCAGCACCTAAATGTCTGTCCTGCAGTGATGGGCCCAGAATTGAGCACAGGATCTGAGGTGCAGCCTCACCAGTGCTGAATGCAGGAGGACAATCCCTGCCCTGGTCCTGCTGGCCACACTATTCCTGATCCAGGCCAGGATGCCTTTGGCCTTCTTGGCCAGCTGGGCACACCCTGGCTCACGTTCAGCTGCTGTTGACCAGCACGCCCAGGCCCTTTTCTGTTGGAACCCTTTCCAGCCACTCTGCACCAGCCTGTAGCACTTGATGGAGCTGTTGTGACCCAAGTGCAGGACCTGATATGGCATGTTGAACCTCATACCCTGGCCTTGCCCATCAATCCAGCCTGTCCAGATCCCTCTGCAGCCTTCCTACCCTCAAGCAGATCATCACTCCCACCCAACCTGGTGTTGCCTGCAAACTTACTGAGGGTATACTCAATCCTCTCATCCAGATCATTGATAAAAATCTTTAAGATTTATTGAGCCCTGAGAAACATCTCTTGTGACCAGCCACCAGCTGGATGTAATTACATTAACCACCACTCTTTGAGCCTGGCCATCAAGCCAGTTGTTTTAACCAGAGAGAGCAGCTGGACAAGCCATGGGTTGCCAGCTTCTCCAGGAGAATTCTGTGGGAGATAGTATCAAAGGTTTCAGTAAAGTCCAGATAGCCTACATCCACAGCCTTTCCCTCGTCCACTAGGCAAGTCACCTTCTCGTAGGAGAAAATGCAATCATGCTGCAACATCAAGTATACATTCCTCAGTCACTGTGTAAGGCAAATCTTTAGGCAGGCTCTCAGCAATTGCTAGCACAGCACTGTATTGCGCAGAGTGCTGAAAAGGGCATGGAAGCTGTGCCAGCTCTTATCTACCCTTAAAACCAAATGTGCGCTGGGGGGAAAGAGTGCCCTGTAACCAGTTGCCCAAGGAAATGTTGTTGCCAGTTTCTACTCCAAAGTAGCCAAGAATGCCAACACACCTAATGCGCCTTGGTTACACAGGATATAAACACACTGATTAGGTACAGTATGTTCAGGACTGGAAGAATTGGTAAGCACATTTTCAACAGTACATGGAGCACATTATATGGACCACAGAGAAAGTAGTTTTTACGGTTTGTAGCCCATTCTACTGGTGTGAAAAGTAAAAAAAAGAAAAACTTTTGCTCCCTACAGGCTAGATGAGAAAGAGAGAAATCAATGCCATTCCACAAACACACCCTATTAAGGTAAAACACGTAAGCAAATGCTTATTCTTAGGCATATGTTACAATTCTTCCAATATCAAGAACATCCAAATACATAACTAAAGATAGCCTTTAATTAACTCCCAGTGAACTTGGATAAAGAAACCTCCTGCTGCTTTTAATAGCTTAAGGATCAGTTCCTGGACCTAAAATATGATTTTCAACCCCATGTTTTATTTAATTACAGGAAGGGAAGAATCAAGGAAAGATATGTGATACCATAAAATAAAAATAACTCAGAGGAACATTTTTACAATACTTTTTTTTTTCTCCCAATAAAATAATTATTAGACACAGGTCTTTAAGAGCAAAAGATATTTGAACAATTGTGTTAAATTTTGGGTTTTCTGAATCAGTTTTGAAATGGCTATAAGGAAAACACTCAAGAGTCTATGGATAGGGTGGAGAAAGAGATGTGACAAATTAGGTATTATAAATGTTTTGGAAGAGTCAGAGTAACAACTACATTAGGTATTCATCAGAACATGTATTCTCTGCTTTGAAGATGGAAGACTTTTGAGACACAATTTAATGAACTTCATTATAAAGTATCTCCAACACAATAAACCTTGAGATAAACATCCTATAAATTTACATTGCTACATAAAAAGCCCAGTGTATGCTATAATACACATTCATGAATTTTGGAACTGCCAATGCTCCTTAGGCTCATTTTAAGCAGAATTTCTGTCGTTTTAACATCGATCTAAGCCCTCTTCACTTCACGTTATCCAAATGTTAGTGTAAAGTCATCTAAATAAATACATGACAAGGAACAAACCCACTGTTTCTTCACCTTAAGCATACCCCTTCAGAAGCAACATGACACGAGTATATTTGCATTTCTTTAGGGAGAGATAAAAACATCAACCCCAAGTTTTCCTAAAGCAACAGCATGTACCATAGTTTAGCTTATCAGAGGCAACACTAAAGAGAAAAGAGGGGGGCAGAGGATAACCCCAAAACCTCTGGTCATTTAGGCAAGGTATTGGAGGAGAGACTGCGACTTTGCAGAAATCACTTTATGGTACTAACAGGTAACTCTGCTATTTAAAGACTTTACTCCTATCGGACTTTATTCAGCAAAATCAACGTCTTGGGCAGAAACGTCTCAGTCCAGCCTTGCTCTCCCTGCAGCGCCCGGCCGGACCCAACGGGGATGGGCTGCGTGTACCTGGAAAAGCCCGTTCAGCTGCAGCAGAGTTCAATCCCGGAATGGCCAGCGCCTCAGGCATGCAGGAACCTACCTCCCACCACTCCCCCACATGCTGTTGGGTGCTCTTTTCCCTTAAAGTGCTGCAATACCACAAATAAGAAACTTTAAAGTCCGTGGAAGTTCACAGAAATATCTCCCCCCCTCCCAAAACGAAGGCAGACAGAACCACACACACACACACACTCACACATACAAACATCACGAGAACGAGACACGTTTTCCTCCGGTCCTTCAGGCCTTAGGTGCCGGTGGGGCTCCCGGAGGGGACAGGGACCCCCGCCCCCGGTACGGCTCAGCCCTTGCAGCAGCCCTGCTCGGGGCCCCCGCCGGCCTCCGCCCTGTGCCGCCCGCCTTCTCCCCGAGCCCTTCTCCCTGGGGCCGACCTGAACAGCACTAAAAACATAATCAGACAAACCCGGAGAGCCCGCGTCGCAGTTCCCGGCTACGCCGCGCCCGCCTGCCCACAGCAGCGGACACACGGCGGGGCACGGCAGGGCAGGGCAAGCTCCGCGCTGCCCGCGGCCGGACCGCCACCGGCACCGCTCCTGCGGGACGTGCCCCCGCCGGCAGCGCCCCGCAGAGCACCCCGAGGCCGGAGCGGCGGACCGACCCCCGCCCCCGGCACTCCCGGCCGGCACTGCCGCGCTCCCTCACCTCCAGCGGCAGATGACGCTGGAGGCGGTGCCGAGGGACGGCCCCGCCCGTCAGCGGCTCCTCCCTCCCGCCCGTCCCGGCGGCGAGGCGGAGGGACCGCTCGGTGGGCGTTCGGGGAGCCCTCCCCGCCGTCCCCCTGGCTCCTCCCGCCCCCCCGGGCGCTTCCCCTCGCCCTGCGGATGAGGGCGCTCTGGGAGCTCGGTTGCGGCACCGGCCGGCGAGCGGCTGGGCTTGGTGGTCCCGGGCCCGCTGGAGGCACGACTGCCAGGGGCTGTGCAGAGCTGCGTGCCGCCCTGAGGCCGTGCCAGGTCGTGGCGGTGCACGAAGGGTGACGGCACCTGTTGTCCCGTTTGTGACAGAGGGGCCCTGGCTCCACTGCTCACATTAGGAAATTTCCTCTTAACTAAATTTCCTCTTTCAGTTTGTACCCGTTACTCTTCATCTTATTTCTCTTCCTGACAAAGCGTTCATCTCCGGCTTCTGCGTAGGCCTCCTTCAGATGCTGGAGATCTATGAGATCTCCATGCAACCTTCTCTCCTGCAGGCTGAACAGCTCCAGCTTTCTCAGCCTGTCGTAGCCCCTGTTTTCAACCTCTGTTCAGGGCTGATCCTGTCAGCCTGGACCAGAGGGTCACCTTCCTTGCCTCTCATTTTGTTTCTCCTTATTCATCACATATGAGCTCTGGATTCTGCTTCTCACATCAAAACTGCTTTTGGGCCAGCCACCAGCAGACACACACCCTAAGCAAGACCACAAAGGAATAGCCACTGGCAGAATCCACCTGGTCGTTTCCATTCATGCTGAGAAGCAAAAAATCCAGATTGTTAATTCCCCCAAAATTTACTTTCCATGTTCAAGTTTCTCAGGCCTCAGGGAAAATTTGAGGGGGAAGAATTGAGGAGGAGGACAGTGAGGAAGGCTATAAATCAGCGTAAATGAATGACTGTGGAAAGGAAACTGTGAGAAAAAATGTGCAAAGATATCCTGCTGATGGAAATGGGAGGTTACTGGGACTTCATCTGCAACACTGCTGCATGCAAGAGAATGTATCTCCTACAGGGCCTTGGGCCCTTCCCAGGGAGCAGAATGCTGGGGCTGAATCCCTGCTGTGTGAAGCAAGGCTGCACAGTTGACTGCCTGCTCACTGCTTGAGTATGGTTAAGAACCCTAAGCTGCTCCAGACCTTTTTGTTCCTGGTAGAATAGACTACTCCCAAGCTACACAACATGAGTGCATAATAGCTCTGCATTTATAGCTGTAATTGCTGACATTGGACAGGCTGACTCATGCACATTGAATTCCAAGCGCAGAAGGAACTATTGTGTGCCTGCATGTGTTAAAGAGAAGAAATAACATAGCATTTCAATGCTCTGCTTCCATTTTTCTTCCATTTTGCTCAAGGTTCTTACTTCACTCTGGTTTTTATCTTCCATGGTATTTATAAAACAACTTCATCACATGTTTACTCAAACCTATGTGCAATAGTCAGACCACTTAGAGACAGTGGCTGCCCTAGGTCAGAGCCACAAGAGAGATTCCTAGTAAACTAGCTTCATCCCCTGATGCTTCAGTTTCTGTTTTTCACAGCAGTAGGAGTACAGTGGCTCATACACACTGCAGTCAGATGCGCCATCTGGCTCAGCTCTGAATCTTTAGAGTGGATGACTTTTTTTTTAATATATTCAGAATCTGCAACTTTAACTAGCTTCTGGTTATATAAGTATTTTCAAGATAGAAAAATGGAAGATGAGAATAATCTAATACTATCAGGTCTTCTCAAAACTTCCTTTCAGATTTTTGAAGTGAACTGTTTCATGTTATATTTCCCCTCAATGGGCAAGACTAAACTGCCTTACAGGACTCTTGCAAAGGAGGTTTTAAGAACTGCAGATAGCCATGACACTGGTTATATATGGTGAACAGGCCATACCAAGTCCCAGGCCCTGTTCCAAGAGTGGGCAGAACCCCTGACTACTCTACTTTTGAAAAAGAATCCTAAAGTATGAAGAAAGTTTATTCTTTGTTCTTTGTGCTGATCCAAACAGGTACTTGAATAGTTTTTTTCCACTCCTGCATATACTCTGTAACAGTGCTACATGATGTAAGTAAACTCTCAGTAAATGACAAGTTATGAATCTCAATGACCATGTTTTTCTTCTCACACTCCCAGGGTCTCCTTATAGAGCTCTGGGGCCAGCCAGCTACATGCAGGTGTATGAAAACTAGACAAATAGGACAGGAGTTGTCACTAGTTGTGGTAGTCCTTGGATACTCAGACAATATTCAGCTTGTTACAATCTAATTGTCTGCAATTATCATTTTAGTAGATTGCCCTTGTCGTGGTTTATCTCCAGCAGGCAACCAAGCGCCACTCACTCACTGCCCCTTGGAGTGGGGGGGGAAGGAACTGGAAAAGTAAAAGTAACAAAACTCATGAGCTAGGGACAGTTTATAGCTAAAGCAAAAGCCATGAATGCAAGCAAGGCAAGACAAGAAATGCACTCATCTCCCATGGACAGGCAAGTGTTAAACCATCCTAGACAAAGAAGGCTCCATCAAGTGTAACTTTGACTTGGGAAGACAAACACCATCACACTCAACATACCAGATCCTTCCCCCTTCTTCCCCAGCTTTATATGCCAAGCATGGCACCATGGTGTATTGAATCCCTTGGGCCAGTGGCCCTGACTGTGTTCCCTCCTAGTTTCTTGTGCACCTGGCTGGTGGGGCCCCGTGAGGAGCAATAAAGACTGATGTTGTCTAAACACTGCTCAGCAGTAGCAAACACATCCCCGAGTTATCAACACTTATTTCCAGCACAAATCTAACTACTGTAGAGAATATTGACCCTTTCCAAGCCAAAATTCCATAGAGAATACCATGTTATGCTGCTTATGGCAATACAAGCTAGTGAGGTAAACGCAAAAAATCTGAAGCTTTGGGGATCGTCAAAAACACTTTTCTTCTTTGTGTAATCACTGTTTGATGGGATTGATGATGATGTTTATATACAGGACATTTATGACATCCCATAGCAATGTTTTTTTATTCTACAAAATATATGAGATGGGAAAAGTATTGTTATTTACTTTTATATATGTGTGACTGAAGACATGTAATAACAATAAACAGTCAGTTTTACGACTCATAGTTCCAGATCAAAAGTGCTGTGGCAGTGATGATCTGGTATAAACGTTTTTCTGGTTGAGACTCTTTCAGACAATTTATAGGAATTAGCTTTATGCTGATGAGTTTTTATCTTTTTTTACCTGCACAACTTACATTCCTGATGGTGTCGGGAGAAACCCAATTGTGTGTCATGTCTAAGTCAGAAGAAGTTTATGCTACCAAGAAAGCCAGTGGTGGACAGCTCTGGGATGAATTTTGATGAAACTGTCAGTAGTTGCAGCTGTATAATTTTGCCAATACAGAATATTTAACATTTTTCTTGCATCTTCACTGTGTCAAAACTTTTGCATAAGGATGGTGGTGCAGAGTGCTCAGTCACTACAGGATACTAGAGTTCTAGTTGTCTCTACCAGAGAAGTGAGATCAGATAATCCAAGTAATTTTTTTTTCTTGAAATCCAGTAACTGGTGTTGAACTGAGCTACTAACTGTGGAAGTTCAGAGTACAGTGTCCAGCATACACATAGATATTATTTTAGGCCCACATTAGTAATTTCATTTTTACTTTTCTTAGGTTTTACATATCCAGTAAGCAAGGACCAATTTTTGAAAGAAAGTTGTAAAGTTACACATATGAAGATCTACTTCCTTCAGCCTTAAAAAATGAAACTTTAGAATGGATTTCTAGAAATCTGCAAATGCAGTAGGAGCTGCAACTTAGAGTCTTCTGAGTAGCAGTGGGTAAGGAAACATTTTGCATCAAAACTTTCTCTCCAGAATATGACTTATCCAGGAGGTAAAACTTAGCATGCTGTCTCAAGACAGGCAGTTCTGTGATATGTTAATTTGGTGAGATTTTTTTCACATATAAATGCATAGAACTACAAAGACTTTTACTTCTTCTCTTAATTAAAATAAGCAATTTTCTTTACTATATTCCTGTCTCACCACAAGTAAGCAAAATTATATTGAAAACCAGAACCACACAGTTTTCCACTTCTACTGTTTTGTCTTATGACTACAATAAAAGGGTATATATTAAAATAATATTGAGCATGCTCATTAAGGATACATTTTACAGGGGATTAAAATTTATTAGTTTCTTATATTTGTCTGAATATCCAAGGACATTTTCTCCTTTTTGTCTAGTAATTACAGATTTATATTCTTGCATACTTACATATCAAGGAGAGGTGAGCTATGTCATAACAGAATGCTAACACTAAGCCTGAATTTTTTAGGTTGCTGAAAACAAGGCAGAACACAAGGCCCTTTAAAATGGTCCTGAATGCTTTTAAGAAAACACACCTTATTTGATAGGGATTACCTAGACTTCTGATGACTGCTCTCAGATGATGATGAATCTTTGGTGTGTCATCCTACCCTTGTGTCATCCTACCCTTCCCCAGTTTTCTTTTAATTTGCCTTTTTTTCCCTCCACAAGCAATGTAGATAAGTAAGCAGAACTACACACTCAATTTTGCTGTAGGAATTAGAGAGCTCTTCATACAGCTATTCACATGAGCCACAGTAATTTAGACAAGTTTTGCCTACACGTTGACAAATCTGTCATCCTGATCTCTTCCACTGAACAAAACTATCCTTGTACTGTTGACATTATTATTCTAAACAGAACAGATGTGCTTTTCTGAAAGATGGGAAACTGTTTCCCCCCGAATCGCTTTCTTCATCTTTCATACAACTAAGATTACAAATAGATTCAGTATTTCTGGACTCCTCACCCATTACTCCATCCTTTTAGCCACCCTCGTACCCCTGCATTTGTGCTACTTAATGAACAGATCTGCAATAAGCTGTATTTCTTCGATCGTTCTTGTAACTGTGAGGCTGCAGAGCATGCCAACAACTTGCAGTCTGCCATTATTTCCTGTTTTCCTGAAGAAAATCACATAATCTAAGACATGTCCACAAAGGAAATTGTATGTAAGAAAAATATATATCTAAAAACTTTCTGAAGGTGAAAAAGAGAGGAGCATCTGCATGAGTTAAAACTCCAGCGCTGCAAAACTGAGAGCATACAAAATTCTGGCAGTTAATTAGTTATGTTTTGCCACATGTCAACTTGAAAACTGAGCATTGTTGAGCTCTCCTAGCTGTCAAAACTAAAAGACATTGATTCTGTTTCCCAGCTCAGGGCATCACCTGAATTGCTCTAATCCCTGGAAATTCCAATAGAATAACAGTAACGGAGAAATTCTGAACCAGTCTTTCCTTTCCTGCTAGTCTCGTTGCTTTGATTATATAGTTACAAACTGGTTCAGAGAAGGGAAAGAAATAAGTAAAATGTTAGAGTAAATTTTGTCTGAATGTTTTATTGACAAGTCTTCTAGTTTCATGCTCTTTAAAATAACAATGCAATGACTGTAGAAATATCATTTTGGACAGAAGGATGATTTGAACTCACATTAAAAAAACCTCTCAGATTTAAACAGAGATTGCATTTATTAAGATTTTACATGTTCTCTTATTATACAGTCATTAATTCACAATAAATTTCATTATTTAGAGTATAAAAATTCTGCTTCATATCTGAAGTAATCTGGAAAATGAAATTTTGAATACGTTTGCATCTTTAAATTCTACAAAATGTATTATGTCACAAACCAAACAACCAAAATCAGGTATTGTGCTGTAGCATGCACCCTGCAGACTTTGTCTGGTTTTTGGGGCTTTCTCCTTCTCGAAGAAGTGTTTTCTCTTAAAGACACTAAATTGAAGTACGATGGTCTGAGTGCATGCTTCAAGTTTCTATGAAAATAGAGTATAAAACTCCCAGTTTAATATCTAGCAGAGCAAGACTGTCTGTCAGGTAAAACTAGTGCCCCTGCAACATCTTCCATGTAGAGAGATGCTTTCTTCCATGCTTGGGATTCTGCCCCCTCTGATACTGAATAATTTGTTTTTAGTTTGTCAGCGCTGTTTCATATTTTTCTATTTAAAGAATATCTAATCTTTAGAGAAAAATGTACTCAGGATTCATGTTAGAGAGCTTAACCTTGAGACACAGTGCATTTTCAGTGAGTGTTGGCACCATTTTACTGATCAAGTCCTGCTCTTGAGGTGCACATATGTGTAAAGCTGTGCCCACATACATGGCAGAGGGGAAGAAGATTCTGTTTCTAAGAGTATTTGGAAGTGGATTGCTCAGATGCCAGTATGATATCTTACTGTTTCAAAACACGAATTTGCTTTTGCAATTATATGCAAGTTCTATTACACTATTTCAGAAATATATTTGAAGTGTGGGTCTTTATTAGCTAGTACCAGGACTAGGAAGTATTGCTTTATTCCCTAGCTAAACAGAAGTTCTAAATCATGAGACATGTCCTCTGCTGGACAGAGGTAGAGATCAAGCCCATGGATTTTTTCTTCCAGACAAATTCCTTTATAACTGCACAGAAACAGGGTTGCAGGGTATTTCCCTTTCTATTGCTATATCACATCATTTTATTGGAGAGCAAATGTTGGTACCCTGTATTTCTGTGCTGAGGCTATCTCCTGTGCCTGTGGCCCAGCACTATTGGTGCTGTGCAAATACACTGAAGGGAACTCTAGTACCAGATACAGCAGTCACACAGGCAGCTTTATCAGCCCAGGCAAAGGGCCACCCTACACAGGCAGGGGTCCAAATGCAATGTTTTTAAGCACTACCTGTAAATCGTGATAATTAGGCATACTGTATTTGCTAACACTGCATGAGGTACTGCATTAGGCTTTGTGAGCAAACAAGCAAATGTTCTGGAGTTATCAAGTTACTGCTCCTAAGTCTGTGGAAAATACTAAGAAAAAAAAATTAGTAATTGTTTCCAGTCTCAAAAGAAAGAAAAATCTAATAAGCATAGCAGAACAGGCAAAACCAGAGCGACAGAAGTTTGAAAGAATTCAGTATTCCTTCTCCTCCTGTGACTAAAATCCAGCATATTCAGGAAAATTTGTTTCAGAGTGTTTGAGTCTTCTTTTGACTCCATCCATTGAAATTGTGCATCTGGAAAACCTTTTCTAACTGAGACAACTGTCATGATGCTTCAAGTATTTTTGCTACTGTTCTATTGTTCGGTGATCTCTGTACATTCAGAACTTGGTGTTTGAACAGAAGACTGCCAAATGGGACAAAGATGCTGAAAAAATGTTTCTATGAAAAGTCATCAAAGAACTATGGATAAAATTTTGACTATATTTTCATCAGTTGCACACATGACTTAATTACTAGCTTTTACCATACTTCTGATTGGGATATCTCCTGAAAACAGTTCTTCATACACTAAAAGAAAACCTTTCTTCATTTGGCGTGAATTATACCATCAGAAGAAAAGAGCAATTAAGATAGTAAGAGACAAAAGATTTTTAAGAAATCTGTAAGGAACAAACCCCCTGTTTCTTTCACCAATAGGTATGTTTAAGGTGTTAGACTTTCTTCAGCTAGACAGAACTAAAATAACAGCGTTCTCACTTACTACTGGCTTGGTTGTAGTAGGTAATGTTTTTTTGCTCAGATTTTCACCTTTTAAATCAGTATATCCTCTAAGTACATATAATGAGAATTAAGGTATCCATGCATGCCTCAAAGCAAGGGGTTTTTTACTGCAGAAATTCTATTTTAATTAAGTGACTGTCACTGAGTTTGTTAGCAAAGAAAGGGCCATTTTCTGATTCATTCTAACATATGATGACTTTCATTCATCTAGATGGTTGAGTTGTTTATACAGCCCCACTAACGTGCTGCAGACTTCTCACAGAAATAAGCACTAACTGATAAGCAGACATGGATCTGCAGGAATACATCACACAATTTTTATGAACATTTAGGAGGAATATGATTGTCATTATGATATAAAAAGCCAATATTATTAACTATAATAATCCTGCATAATCAAGATCAATCCAAACTTTGCTCCTGAGCCACTACCACTTTGCTAAAGTCTGAATTTATAAAAGAGCTTTTCTACATGAGTAATTCCAAAAAAACCTTTTAGTTGAGGGGGTTGAAGTCAGATTCCTATAGTGCACAAGCATGGGGAGAAGGACACTTAAATTCTAGATTATATGTAAGTACAGGTCTCATAGCTGTATCACTTGGATAAATCACATAAATCTTGAATCTATTACCTGTGTTTAGTGAGTCTGAATTAATATTGGGCTTTTCATCATATGTGCCTGTAGACTCTTGATCTTTCTCTCTTAAGCTGTAACTGCTTTTATGAAATATAAAATGGATTGATCTTTGTAATCATTTCAAACAGGAGAAAGCTGCTCTACCACTGCCACATGCAGAGTACTGAAGAATTAATTATCAGTAGAAATACTTCAAAAGATCTACATAAAACTTTGGAAAACTTGTATCACTGGGGTTTTTTTCATACTTATCATTAATATTTCAGGTTTTGCAATCATTTAGGTTTTGATTCTTTTTCTATCCTTAATACTCATTATTTTTTCAGCTGATTCCTGTATTCTCCAAAGTTTTCCCTTGAGTGTTTTTTTTAACCATAAACAATTACCAGGTATTGCAGAT
Source organism: Cettia cetti (assembly GCA_013401135.1). Classification (NCBI taxonomy): domain Eukaryota; kingdom Metazoa; phylum Chordata; class Aves; order Passeriformes; family Sylviidae; genus Cettia; species Cettia cetti. Next base: position 95,923 of record VZUI01046751.1, read on the forward strand.
TTTCTTTTGATTTGTGGAAATATAGTCTCTCAAAGTGTTATGGACTCATGCACCTTTTGCCTTTTCACAGAGTCACAGAATGAGTCATATTGGAAGAGACCACAGGGAGACATCTGGTCCAACCTCACTGCTCAAGCAGGGGCATCCCAGAGCACATGGCATAGGATTGTGTCCAGGCAGTTCTGGAATATCTCCAGTGTGGGAGGCTCCACAACCTCTCTGCTCCCCCTACTTCACTTTTCTTCCATGAAATATTCAATTCTCTGTTAGGTTAAGGGTGTGCAAGTTTATTTATTTCACTTAAGCTTCATAAACCCTGTTGGCTATGTGGTTGGAGCAGTGAACAATGACTAAATGGGAAATATCCAAGTACTTTTTCATGATGACTGCCTTTTTTGAACTTCGTATTTGGAAACAGTTCCTGTCAGTATTTCACTTTCTCTCCCAAAGTGATAAATATAACCAGAAGCCCAAACATTTCTTACTTTCACTATTGCAAAGGGTTTGTCAGCTTCCACTTAAAAAAGACTTACAAAGAGTATCTTAAAATTTCTGCTGCTAAATGCCTGGCACTAAGTAAAACTTGAATTCATGCAAAAAGTGAACTTCCTTAACTTCCTTGCCTGGACAGCTGTGAAGTCAAGTAACAATAATGCAGCATGCCTGTTTTTCCCAGTCACAAGGAGACCCTGCAGTGAAACACCATCAAGCTCAACATTGCACAGCTTTCCTTATACAGGATTGTGGACCCTGTAACATATATATATACATACACATATGTGTGTGTGTTTGTGTTTGTGTGTATAAAAATGTGTCACAATTGTTCGTTTGTTTGGGTTATCATCCTCCTCTGATTTGGTGTTCATGCAAACAGGACAATGAATCCAAACTGATCATTTAAACCTTTGGGACGTACTTTGCCCTAGTTTAGATTCTTCAGCATTGTTGATGATGTCCCCAGTAGAGAACTTTAGAGCTGCTTAAACTACTAATAATGAAAAACATTAGATAGAGCACTAGCAGTTAATATACCTAACAACAGATGTTCCGTTGTTGTGGTGTTCTGATTAATAAATTGCGTATCAAACTGTCACAGCTGAAATCCATAGAAAGACTGATTACTTTGAATTCAATCTTTAAATTTGTAAATGATTATCAGTGTGTTAGCTGTGCAATGTGCTCTGGGATGACCCAGCTTAAACAGGGAGGTTGGACCAGGTTACCCCCTTCGGTGCCCTCCAGCCTGATTCATAATGTGATTTTACTTTTATAATGACGATGAAATTACTATAATAGTTTGTAAAACCTTCTTCTTCAAACTGTATTTAAATTGCATCACCATGTTAAATAAAAACATTACTATTTCATACCCATAGTGCAATCTGACAAATTTGAGTCAGCAACTTTGTGGGTAGAACGCTTTTGGTGACAGCTCCCATTTGGCACACCGACAACTTGATCGAGAGTCTGGCTCAACAAAATCAGTGTGTTTCAATTTTTTCAGCAAATGTCTAAGAGATTATGACTGGAGCAATCTTATGTGCAACAACACCTACTGCAAGACAGGAATAACTTTAAAAAATAAAGATTTGGAGGGATTGGGAAGCTTATTTTTCTTCTCATGGGTTTTTAAGGGCACTAAGGATTTGGTCATTCTTTATTAAAACTGATAGCAAAATCCTCAGTTATTTTGGTGGAATCAAAACCAAAAGAAAATGGAGATCTGTGAAAATACCAAAGCCATAGTATAAATACAGCAAACGTAATTTATGATAATTTTGATCTAGATTTTTTTATAGTAGCTGAGTATCTTGCTCAAGCGTTTTTTTTTTCGTCTGTTAAAGGCAAACCAGAGATTCAAATATAAAATCCAAAATATATCCTTATTACAGTTTGTCACAGCTGAAAGTCTTGAATGCAGAAATAAGGGCACTGATTACTATAATCTAGACATGAATTTTCTTTCATCCCAAATTCTCTTCTGTGAGTGACATTAGTCATCAAATAAGTCCAACAGCTAAACTTACAAGATTGCTATTTAATCCCTCAGCAAGTTTCCATGTGATACAATTTCAGAAAAAAAAATTGTGAAACTGAATTGTTATTCCTAAATTTCTAGAACTAAATGTACCTACTGGCTTTACACAGCTAGAAATAGATTTATTTATTTATTCAAGAAAAATGACATGTTAAATAGTCAGAGTACTGTGTACCTGTACATCCCTGCCACAAAGCTATCACCCTGAAGGATTTAATTCTTCTGAGTGGTGAATTGATCATTTTAACCGAACAAAGGACTGGGAGTTCGTCACTCAGCATCATAATAGGAAGAATCAGAATAAGCAGAACTAACATCCATTCGCATAGTAATCTGAAGCTCTTATTTATTTAGGGGTGCTTTTGAGCTACTGAGCCAGAAAAAAATTAATTCCCATTGCTAAACCTATGATCACTGGTGTTAAGTGGGAAGAGGTCAAGAGAATTCCACATGAAAAGGGATGTGTGTATGTTGAGGAGAGTCTCTTTTTAAAATCAGGTTAAGGAAAGACCATATACACAAACATGATACAGTTTGCACATATGGATTTAACATTGAGAAAACCCTGAGAAAATATGCAAACAATGCTATAGTCTTTAGTCTGTGCAAAATTATTTTTAATTGAGCAACAGCTAACAAGGCTCAGGCTGCACAACTGAAGGAGCAGAATAATGCTTGCAATTGTGCTTTCTAAATAATTCAACATCAGTAGTCATTCTCAGGGAACAGCCTTTATGTGAGCACTCAGAGTGTAGAAATGTCATGTAAGTACAGTTAGGTTAGAAACTGCATCATCCCCATATTGGCTCTGTCAGTACAGGAGTGATAAAGCACACACAGCAAGCAGGGAACACGTTAAGAATTTACCAGCTACAGCAACTGCTCTTGCAGAACTCCAGTTTCTCTTCAGGCTAAATGCACAGTCCCCTTTTAAAGGAAATTGTAAAGAAAAAATCACTTCTGCAGTGAAGTCACATGTAGTGTCACAACCACTAAAACTGTTTTTTTGTCAAATCTCATCAATCTCCTTCCTAACAAGTTTACTTTTGCCCAGGTCCTCATCTGCACAAATTGTCTAAATAATCTTTTGGGAAGAAAGATCATAGCATCCTCTCTTCATTGAATGCCTAGCTTTAGACAGCCATTCATGTCTTTAAAGGGTCTAAAGAGGTGAACTCAGGCCACCCATTTATTTATGAAGCCCAGATGTCTGTCATACACTCCCATCACATATCTGCAAGTCGATTGTGAAATTTGGCCCCCAGACCACCTCTAAAGTGCACTCAACATTTGGCAAATCCTTTGACAAGCAACTTTCTTAGGCATATTTTAAACTGTATACACGTATTCATTTAATTTCATCTTCATCTTATAGAAAGAATTAGAAAGGTGAAGAGTTTTTTGTAAGTAATTATTTAAAATAGAGTGAAAGTAGCCATCTGTCTTGTTTCAGTTTCATCCTGTTGCCGTATTAACCCACATTTTATGGTACTGACTATAAATATTAGACAGAACTGTACCACTAAAAGGGAATTTAACAGGGGAGATTAGGTAAATAAGAGAAAAAATAGCAGTAGGAAAAGTCAAAGTGGAAATAGAAGAAAAGACTTGGAGACAGAAAGATAAAAAATGGTAGGACAGGGAAAAAGAAAATGTAGAAGCAGTGTATTGTTGTTCTTGCTATCAATAGCATAATGTAATTAACTATCCCATAGTTCCCCAATTGCAAAGAAGCTGAGACTATTTCAGCCTACTTTTTCAAATCTCTACTACTTGACAGATACTATTAAGCTTGAATTAAGAAGACAAATGAAAAAAACTCCTTTATTTCAGAATGCCTAGACCTCACATATAACAAACACAGTAGCTAGAGATGCAAATAAATTAAGAAAATTGAAAAGGAACAAGAAAGGCCTGAATAATTTCTGCCAATAATCTGATTAAAGGCGTGAACCCTCTCATCTTGTATATGTAAACCTGTACTTTGACTCAGTATAAGACTTGTCTGCATGGAGGAGCTGTATGATTGTATATAATTAACCAGGATTGCAATGGTACTGATGTTATGTACTCTCTCATACAGGGAGAGTTTCATTCTGACTGCATTTTAACAGCAAGGGTGTTTTCCCAGAATCCCCAACTCAAAGATCAGCTCTCCCTTTAAAACCTGGACAAAGTTCAAATCCAGCCTAAAAACCTATTTCTTTGCTAAACTGTTTGGAGGTTGTAGGAGATATTTTTCCATGTTTTCATGCCTTTCTTAATTTCTTTTTTTTCTTTTTTTTTTCCCCAAATAAAAAATGGGTTGTTATTAAGAGGCAGGTGTTCACAGCAGCAGGCATGTGCGACACTAGGTCCTGTTTTCAGATATATAAAACAATGTCCTATTACAGAATCATACAGACTCTCCAGGGGAGAACATGTACACAAGGCAAAAAAAATGTATTTTGAGACTGATTCTTCAGAAAGGCAAAGCTCAGATTTTTTGGTCTGATAAACTCATGGCACTCCCAGTAAGGTAAAGGCAGGTTATATCTCACATCAGAGGACAGAATATTAAAAACTTCTTTTTCCTTCTGCTTATGAGTATAACAAAATTAATTCATCTCAAACTGAGGGGGTTTTAATCAGAATGGAATTTCATTGCTATGCATTGAGATAAACATATAATCTTAGGTTCATAATTTAGAGAAGCATGTGAAAGGGATGGAAAACCTAAAATGGTCACGATTTTATTGATACATCTTATAAAACACAGTATTTCGGTATCCAAGGTAATAACTCTGGATTGTAACTTGTGGGTTTTTTCTTCTCCATTTCTTCTTGTGATGTCATTGAGCTGCATGCAAGAGGACTACAAAGAGTACACATTTTATAGATTGGACCTGATGATCTCCAAGGTCTTTTCCAACCTAGTTGAGTCTGTGATTCTGTGATTTTGTTTAGGTGGCCTTTAAACCCTTCTTTGTATAGGTGCATGGGAGCACCTAGAGAAACCTACCTGTTTTGGAAAATCAGAAGATATTTATGAAAATAAAGGCAATATTGAGATAGTCAAAGTTATATTTCTTTCCTCCCCACTCTCAGCTCAAGGAGATGTAGCAGCTTTACTGGGAGTGCAAAGCTTTGGCAGAGAGCACAGCATCATTTTCCTAACACAGATAGTAGTCATTATCAGAAGAAAAATCCACTTTTACTCTCAATATAAGTATAACCTTGTGTCTTCTGGACTATTATCCCAGCCATCAGGCACAACTAATCAGGAAAGGCTGTGGTGGTAGAGTGACATAGCTTTGAATAATTTTGAAGTATTCATCTGTTTAGAGGCATCATTTCTGAAATAATACCCGTGTAGTCTGACTACCTGATCACAGAGGGACTTCATATGAGGCCAGCAAGCTAAAATCTGTGTATTAAGGTGAGAATACCTGAATGTTTAAATTTGCTCCATAAAATTCCAATTTAAAGTCAAAACAGGATTATTACCATGGTCCCCATAATAGCCTCATCAGCTGGGATATGAAGACAGTGATCCTGTAGTTTTGTCCAAAGCAGAGTTCCACGGACAGTGAGACCATTAGATGCACAGCTGCAGGTGTTGTGGTAATGCACGGATGTTCCCAAGTGCTGCTGCTTCTCCTGGTCTTCTGCAGAGTCACAGCTCCTCCCCGCCTGTCTCACCTCCGGGTTTTATAGGAGGTGGCAGATTTCCAGTTGCCATGGCACTGCTCTTGTGAGCAGCTCTCCCTTTAGCACCCTGGAACTGCTTTGTGGTTTTGGGAGGCAATCTTTTAATCATGTTGGTGTTGCAGACGTTTACAAGAGAGAAGGGCAGAAATTTTCAAAGCAATGATACATTTCATCTTCCAGTGCTTGTGTTCCTGAGACGACTAGGGTTTTGGGGAGCGGGGGGGGGGGGGGGGGGGGGGGGGGGAAGGGCATTTTGAGGGAGTGGTTTGTTTTATGGGTTTGGGTTTTTGGTTTGTGTTGCTTTGCAGTTTTGTTGTCCATAGGTTCATCAGTGCTTAGGAATGAAATTTGTTTAGATAATTGTAGGGAATAAGCTGCACAGTAAATTCTGTGTGCGCACAGGTACGCACAGAAGACCCACAAGCAAAACAACAGATGTTCCCCTGGGATGCATAGGCTATGCAAAACCCTTACAACACTTCTGTCTTATGTGGCACTGCACAAAGAGTTAGGGGAAAGTGAGCAGGAGAAATGATGCGAGGGATAAATTAGGATGCCACTTGTGTGTGTGCTCAGAGGATTGTCCTTGCTGGAGTCAAGAAGGCTGTAAGGGAAGCATGTCAACCTGTGACTGCATAAGCAGCACCTACTTGCTGGGGACCACAGGTAGTAGCCTGCACTAAAGACTGCAAGAAGGGCTACTCAACAGCCCAAATCCCAATTTCAGTGGGTAGCACTCTAGAAAAGGAGGTTGTGTGATGTTGAGTCCAAGCTGTTACTGCTTCTGAAGACATGAAGTTATCATGGCTAAAAAGACAAGGAGAAAGAGTTTATGTGTACAAGTAACACAAGGGGCATAAGCTTACACCTTCTGCAGACAAGCCTTCATTAACAAAAGTGGATGCGTACAGCTGTTTCTCAAGCAGTGCTTCTGCTTATGTTATCAGCAACTGTTTGGTCACCAAGAGCCTCAGTGACAAGATGGAAACAGATGGAACATGTCAAGATTTATGAAAAGAAAATCTAGTTGATCTCCCATCTGCAAAAGATTTTTAACCCTTTCAGTTTATAACCCATTCCAAGAACATGATGCACAGCTATCATTTTTCCTTGCAGAGGATACATCCTGTTGTCTGAGGCAGGCAGTTGTCATCCAAAGGTTAAATAATTTGTTGGGAATCATCAAGTACTAGTCTTACCAGATTTATACAACAATAAGTGACTATTAAACTATAGCTTTCTTAGTAAGTGTTGAGAGAGGTGTCTTGCTGCAGCATGGTGTTTTGTCTACTGTGACTCTGTAATTAAAGATTTAATGTAGTTATCAGATTAAAATTGTTGTCTACTCGGTGGTCTGATTAGATGACTACTTCAATAATTTTGACCTGTTTTGTAAACAAATATGTTCTTTACTCACACGAAATGTATGCTTTGGGTATGCCCCACAGGAATCTGCTTCATGCTTTGAAACAGAATGATTCCATTATTTAAATTATTGCATTTCATTATTTGTTTTATTTAAACATCGGATAATATCTCTGTTAAGACTCTCTTGCCATCTCAGGTTTGCTGTTCCTTTTCCTGTGTACCACAGGAAACATAGTCAAATAAACTATAATGTTTCATTAGATGATGCATGATCAAAGCTATAACGAAACCACTGGGACATCATACAAGTCATGGTAAGAAGTCCTAATCATAGCAAAAAAAAGTCCAATTTTATAATCAAAGCAAGAGGTTTGACATTTCCCCCTTCAGCATTATTATTGATAATAATACTGAAGTATAAAAGGCAAAATACTAATGTCTAGTATTAATCAATTTGTTTCAGAGTTGTGGGTTACATTCCACATGCTTTACACTTTTCCATTAAAACCAATAGGGTTTTTTTCATTGACTTCAGCAATCACAGGACTTAGTCCCTTGTGACTTTTCTCCCTGTTTTCTAATCACTAAGCTACCTCACATGTTGAGCAAAGCAGTATGGTTATACCATTACTCTACCTAAGTAAACTGTGTGTATAATTGAAACAGAAAATGCTCATTAAGAAACTGCCAAATGAGTTTCTACTGCTTTCTGTTATAGAAAAAGAAAAAAAAACAACAAAACCTGGCATACTGTCATTACCATTGCTGGTGTCATGACTTCTGTTCACAACTACCATTTCATGATTGCTGTGATTTGACTGCTGGGAAGTCATGTTAAAAGACTCACTTTGTAGTGGGCTGCTGGGCAGTTTCATAGCACATTTCTTTCTTTGTGACACTGAACAATACAGAACTAGTAGTGCTATTAGTGTAAACACAGCCATCTCCAGCAAAGGTAGCATAATAAGTGATTAGCAGACCTGCTGGCAAAGACCTTCCAATTAAAGGCACACAAGCAAATAAAGTGGGAGCCAGGAAGGCAACTGCTCACAGGTGGCCTACTTCCCAGAACAGATGGGTTTTCAAGACCATCTCAAAAAAGGAAAGGAAATTAAAATAAGCTTTTTTTTTCAGTTTCTTTTTAGTTGGCAGTATTTTTATGAAAAGATGTAAATTAGGAACCGTGTAGCTTCCATTAACCTTTGAGAAAGCTGTGAATATGGGAAAAGGTGAATAAAATAAAAAAAGCAGATGTATGGTGGTAAGTTATCAGTTTCTGGTGAAGATTATTAAACTTCAGAAGTAGCTCTGGATCTCATGCTTGCTAGTTTATTATCATTTTCCTAGTTTATGCTCAAATTCTCAAATTAATCAGAAAACCAGACTATTTCACTGACTTTAGAACAAATAGAACTAAAAATCTGGTGTTCCTGGAGGTCTGCTTAGGTAATGATCATTGATTGAGTGTCATGGATGCTTCTAACCACCAGCGAATCAGAGAAGATTGTTGCATCTCACCTTTAACTCTCCAAGTAAAACACACAGTGAATCTTTTGCAGGGTAATGAGAACACATTCTATCTGTTGATATGAGAAGATAACTTCTCAGAGAAAAGGGAAAATGTGGGAGGTTCACAGCCAGTGCAGTTTTTAGCTGCGTTAGATGGCCAGAAGTATCCAAGGAACCTGGAAAATGAGTTGGAGCAGCTTCATGGCTGCCCCCTATGAGGGCTGTAGTGTGGCTTTGGCAGCTCGGGAAGAATGGTCCCATGCCCTTCTTTCTTTGGGCACTTTGGCAATTTCAGGAAATAGTCCATCTGCTACCTGCATACCCTTCTACTTCATCACAGCTTGAGATCTTTGAGTAAAGAGCAGGATACATATTTAGGAAGTGCGATAAATATTTCTATTACCCTTTTTTTCTTAGGTGTTGCACTAAAAATATCACTAGTATGAAGTAAGCACAATATGTCACTAGTATGTCACAAAGAATAACTCTGTGCTTTACAATTAAAACCACATAATTTTCCTAATATATTACTTTTGTAACTGTGCTTACTACCTATGGAAAGAAGGAGTTCCCTGGGAAAAAATTCTCTTCTCAATGTGACATTGCTTCTGTATTTAAATTGTAGTTTATATCTGGGGCAGGGAGGACACAGAAAATTTGAGAGAAAGGAAACAATTATTTTGGTTATTGTGTGGAGGATTTTGCATTGCCTTATTTCAAAAGGCCAATTGTTCATCAGAAATGTGAACTGTTTTAAAAAATGCTGTGAACTGGAGACCTCAATCATTTGCTCAAAACAGGTGTTTTAATATCATCCATGCAGTTACTGAGCTTTACAGAAACAGCAACCAGAGCTGGACAGCTAACCAAAAAGTAACCTCTGTACATGGAGGTGAATATAAAGTTTTTCCACATTTCCTACTGGATCCTTATCTCACAGCTAATCACACAGATAAATAAAAATGGAATTTATTTGACGTCACTTCATGCTAGAATCTTAATGTAGCCAGAAAATATATGCCTAAGGAACTTGCTGATCTTAATGATTTCTGTGATCTCTTATCTCTTACACCTAAACTGAATAGGAAAAATAAGGAAAAAGAAGGAAATATGCTCAGTAATATGTTCCAAATAAATTCTGCCTCATGAAAGCTGTGTGTAAAGAGTAAGGAAAATTAGTTGTCTTTCCCTAAGCAAATCTGTAAATGAAAAGATGGTAATCCAATTTTGCTACTTGTCAATTAAACGCTCCTTTTTTGGCACTATTTCTAACATATTGGCTGTGGCATTGTGCTGAAGAATGCATTTGTGGTAAGAGGAGCATTAAGTGCTAATATTGTATGAACGCAATAGTTCGGGAAAGAGAAGGTAAAGAATATTCTGAACTGAAAGGGACCCAGAGGGATCATGTGTTAAAGTAGCCAGCCTTTCTGCTTTAAAATGTTCAAACCATACTTGAAGTTATAATTGCTGTAAAATTAATATGAGATTTCATACTGTCATTAACCCTCATTAACTCAACAGTATTTCTTATTTGATAATTAATCCTGTGTGCAGTTTACAATTACAAATCCTCAGGTAGTATACAAATGTATTTTACACTGTAGGGTGCAAACCACAGAAGTCCTCGTATCACCTTCAAAAATCTAAACATTATGCCATTTGCTTCCTCACTTTTGTCAGGGAAGCACTGCTTATTCATGGCCCAGGTACTCGCAATTAAGGGCTATTTTGGTTAGGACACATCCATGTAAGTTTGCAGCTTAACATTATTTGGATCTTCATTTATGTGCTAATATTTCTCTTTTGTTTTTAATTTTGACTTTTTGTTATCAGTCACACCATTCCCTGTACTTTCTTGTTTTAGCTGAGAAACAGAAGTACAAATAGAGCCTGAAAAAAGTTGTTTTTGCCTTTCCAGGCTGGGCGGGAAGCACAGTCTCATGAGAACAATGAATCCTGTTTTGGTGTTCAAAATCACTTAAATAGGTCAGGAGGAGATCCAAGCCTGTGCATTGTATTTCACAGAATCAGAGAATCACAGACTGGTTGACAATGGAAATGATCTCTTGAGGTCATCTAGTCCAGCACTTCTGCTTAAGCAGGGTCACCTAGACTGTTGCTCTGGATCATGTCCAGATGGTTTTTGAGTATCTCCAAAGATGGAAACTCCATAACCTTCCCAAGCAATCTGTGCCAGTGCTTAGTCAACCTTACAATATAAAAGTGTTTCCTGATGTTCAGATGGACCCTTCAGTGTTTCATTTTTTCATTGCCTTTTGGTGTGTAACTGAGCATGACTGAGGCTGGCTCCATCTTCTTTGTACCCTCCCTTGGGGTGTTTATATCCATTGATGAGATTCCTCTACAGCTTTTTTTTGTCCAGCTGGACAGTCCCAGTTCTTCCAGTTTTCAGTCATCAGACACTTCTAGTTGCCACAATCAAGGATTTTTGGGAGTAGCCTCAAAATGATGTTATAGCATGTGGAACCTCTATAAGTCCTGTTTAGTTAAATATTACCTGACATGATTCTCTATTTCTCTCCTGCTCCAGACTTCTTCCACGATCTCTGCAATCTGAGAACCCTGAAGGCCTTCTTCTCTACTAAAGACTGAAGCACCACTCAGCAATTCAGCCTTTTCCATATCCTGTGTAACCAGGTCCCTTTGTGCAATGGGTGCCCACCTTTTCATCACCTATGTATCATATACTTATTATATGTAGTTATAAAATGTACTCACCATTCTTGTCTTTGACATCCTTGCTGCATTGAAGTCTATTTGGGCTTTTGCTGTCCTAATTGCCTCCTTGATGTTTGTACATTCTGTATTCCTCTAAGTTTATCTGTATTTCTACCTTCTATAGGCTTCCTTTTTGTGTTTGATTTTGGCCAGAAGCTCCATGGTCACCCGTGTAGGCCTCCTGGCATTTTTCCTAGAAGTGCTGCTCTTGAGTTTGGAGGGGGCAACCCTCGAACATTAACCAGATATCTTGGGCCTGTCTTCCCTGCAGAAGATCATCCCATGGGACCCTTCCAAGCAGATCTTTGGAGAGGTCAGAGTCTGATCTCCTGAAGTCTAGAGTTATGATCTTGCTTTTTACCCTCCTCACTGGCCTCAGGAGCCTAAGCCACAATCTCATGGTCACTGCAGGCAAGGCTGTTCTTGAAACACTCTATCACACAGTGATCTTAAGACACTCATTCATGACATTTTCAGACTCACATTTCCAAAAAGCCTCTAGCTGTTGGTGAATATAAAATGCAGCAGAACATCTTTCCTTGTTAGCTGAGCTGGCTTTGGTTGGGTTTTATTCAAAATGAATTTTCAAATACTGACATTGCAGACATATTCTGATTGCTAAAGCCATTTTCTTGTATGATCATTCAGATGTCATTTGGGAGTCAGAGTTACACCATCCAAGGTTTTAACTGCTGGGACCAAAGCCCCTTTGCAGCAAGTGGCTCCAGTGAACCAATGGTGCCCTCTTTGACTGTCTCCACATCTCACATCCACACTGTCAGAAAAGTTTCTGTTCCCAGCTTGACCCTGGGTTCCCATAGCTGAGTGGGACCTCTGGTTCCTGTAAGTAATAAATTGTGGAGGAGCAACATAGTAAGTGCACAATCTGAGTGCCCCAGAAGGGACCCTGAATAAAGGAATGCCTGACCCTTCCAGTCATTGCACATTCTCTTCACACACTCTTCACGTCCTTTTCATGTGCCTCTTAGTCCAATGGTTTTACTTAGTCTGGGGACTTTTCACTACTCATTGGGTCCTAGAGAGGCTTTGGGTGAGCTGTCCAGGACTGTGCCCTTTGTTGGGCAGAAGGGCAGTGCTCCCCCACAACTCACTGTTTGAGGCTGAAGCCTTTTCCCACCAGCTAGGGCACAACCTGCATCTTGCACTCCAAACTACCTGCACTAGGTATGTTCTGCAAGACTGATGTTCTCGAGTAAGTTTTATTTCAAGATGTCATGTAACAACATGTCAGTAAATAATTGTAATTGTTGAGGAAGATGAAGTCAGTGTGGGGTGCTGGGGAAAACAGTGCCTGACATGAGAACTCACCCAGTGGTACTCCTTGTCACAGGCAAAGGCAGCCAATCTCCAGATGATGTCTTGCATCTGCAGAAGCTTACTTCCTAGGACCTACAGGCTTACAGGAATCTTCCCAAAAATCTGTGTTTAAAATGATTCTTCAGCTAAAGATAGAAATAAAATGGTAGATAAAACTAATAAAAAGAGGGGGAAAGTGTAATTTCTCTAATATAGGTATACACTATGACTACAGAATGAAAGAAATATGTATGAGAATCAAAGCAATATGTGCTTTTAAAATTTGATACCAAAAAGATCAGTGGGGTAAGTCTGAGCCTATTTCAGTGGGTAAGTCTGCCTCTTCAAAAGAATTCATGGGTGACCAGCAATCCTTCAATAAATAAACTGCTGTTGACCTGGGACAACGTTATTGTATTTTACAATACTGCTAAGCTTGCCAGGCTTAACTACTCTAGCTGTGTAGGTGCCAAGCAAGTACAATAGGTGAGCAGCTCTTTACTTTGCTGAAAGCAAAATGGATGCCCAAATCCAGTCTATAAAAATACACTTCACAGGACTTCCCATCAGGCCTCCAAAAGGCTATTTTTACAGGGGAAAGAGTTTTTAAATAAATGGGATGTTTGTGTAATCAGCACCACCAGCTTGTATTACTTACTTTTCTAGTGGTTATTTGTTTTAAAATGTCTTAAGACAAGCAATATATTTACATGAAGATATTTCTAGAAAATGCCCTCTCTGCCCTGGCAGAATGTTACTTTCATTCTTAGTTTCACACCTGCCAAAACTGACCTATTACAAACCACCCAAATGATTGTATTACTTGGACTCAGGAGGAAAGTTGTTATTACAGCAATTTTATGCATTTTTTAATGCATAAATAAATAAAATACTCAGCAGACAATTATGTGAATACAGGAATTGAGAGATAATAATGCGTTTGTAAATCAAACTGGATTAAAAGAAAACCTATAAACTCAAAGTATCGGTCAGACCAAGAAAACTTCATATCAGGTTATTTAAAGGATAACTTAGATATTCTTGTTTATATAAATGTGATATTCTTGTGTATATAAATCTAAATTACCCCCCTGTATTTCCACGTGAATTGATATGTGCAAGTAACCAAGGTGATCACCAAACCACAGCTGAAAAGCAATGAGTAGATTTATTTCATTAGGTCACTAACTGAAGAGTGCCTAGACACTACTGTGGTGTAGAAACACAGGAAATGGGGTTGCAGGCACAGCTAGGCTTGGTCTGATCCCAGTGGGGCAGGGAACCCACTGCTTGCCCCAGGATTCCAACAGGCCTCACTCAGGTCCAGTTCATCACAACGCTGTGCTTTTGTGACCTCTGAGGTTTTTGATCTCTTTCCCAGCAGGACACTCAAGTCTGTCTCTGAGAGGTGCCTCTTAATCTTCTGACAGCTTCTAGATTATTTCTACAGAAGTTCTGCTTCTCAAAACAGAGGATAATCAGCTGCAAATATGTGAAGTTTCCCACATGGATATTCTTAGTCTGCCCAGCCACAAGATCACTTCGAGTAAACCTATCATCCTCATCATCAAATCTTGCATTTTTAACCTTTTCCTCTCAACAATATTACACTTGTTGCCAAATCCTGTCTTAACTGAGATGAAATATATTTTCAAAATGATTTTTGAAGTGATGGATGTGCGTGAGTTTGCACAGGCTGGCAGCCAGAACAACCACAAAACCACGGCTGAAATGCAAAGGGTAAATTTATTTCATGCCTTCTTTAACTAGGGTGATCCCTAGGCAATGCCTGGACAGAGACGTTCAAGGAGGAACACAGCCACTGTCAGGCTCAGTCCAAGCTGACAGGTGGCAGGCAGTGGGTCTGTTGCTTCCACCAGTTTCCCAAGGGCCTGTGCACACATAGCTCACCACCAAGCCATGATCTCTCAGGTTTTGTGATCTCTGAACTTTGATCCTCTTTCCCAACAAAAACAAGATTCTTGAGCAGGTCCGTAAGACTGCCTCCAATTTTCTTCAGACACCTAATGTATCCCTACACCAAAATTCTATTTCTTAAAAGAGACAGAGGATAAACAGCAGTAGGTATAACATATGGGGTTCCCCACACTTATTCTACAGCCCTTGGCATTCCCAGCTGCAAAGTCACTTGAACTAATCTACCACCCTTCTCACGATTCTTCCATTTTTAACCCTTTTCTCCTAAAAGAAGGGATTTTATAGGGAAACCTTGTGTTTTGACTGATTTATTTTTAAAAATATAAAAAATGCAATTCTTCTCAGCATAAATAAAAATCCAGGGCCACAGAAAGTACTGTGTTGGATCAGATCAATGTTTCAGCTCTGATCAAGAAGTGCTTTAGGTACTTCAAAGGGACACATTCACATGGTTATTACTGGAGCAGTCTGTTGTAAATCATGCTGTTCAGCAGTCTGACTCATGTCCCCAAACCATGAAGGTTCTTATATTTTTAATAGTAACCAAGCTGCAACAGTAGACGATCATACTATTCATATTGATAAAGACAGTAGAAAAGAACAGCATTTTACTCACTTGATAAGGATTTGTAGAACAAAAAAGCATTTTACTCTTATCAAATAAAGGGCCTTGGAGAAGCAGACAAAACAGAAGTCATGCAAAACACAACAGGATGCCAGCTCAGCTCTGCAAGGCTGACAAAGTAGAAGTTACGCAAAAAAAACGATATTGCAGTTACTTAAAAGCAAGGGTCAAGGAACAGCCACATTGAAAGGACACCATATGCTGGTGACCACTAAAGAAGATCCCAAAGAAGCATGTAAAGACTTCCAAGAAAGCATGTGACTCTTTAAACTAAAGTAATATATATACATCAAGTAAGGGGTATTTAATGAATATATAATCAGTGTGTATGATAAAAACTGTTTACCCAATGCTAGGGCACTCAATTAAAGAAGATTAAGAATAAAGAAGGTCTGATTTCTTATACTCCAAACTGTTAAAAAGTTTGTATCTGGCCAAGTTTGGTATCAACATAAATGCATAAAATCCACCAAATCTAAGGTATTTTCTGGACAGTCTCTCCATTCAAATCAAATCAAGTTACAAGACAAAGTAAATACATTATCTGGCAGACATACCTGATTAACTTATTTTCTTTCAGTTACACATCTATTTTTGCTTTTTATGGAACCATAGACTGTTTTGGAATGTGAAGAATGTCCAAGATCGTGCCTCCGACGAACAGAAGTCCAGACAAGAGAATGTGTGGGATCAGGCCGTTTCTCAAAACAAACTCCGCGCCTCTTCTTTACTGGTTCACTCTCAGAATCAGTCTTAAAAGTACAGAACTCAATATACAGCACAAACAGAACGGGCAACTGGGGGCACAAACATCATGAAGTCACCCTAGGACACAGTTCTAACCCAAATAACTCTTGTGTTTCACACCTGTCCTGAAATTAAGAACTATCCAAACCTTACAGTGATTTGTAAGGAACATCTTAGGATGTCTCCTATTTCTGCTACATCCTGTTAGGGATGTTTGGAAACAGTAACAGTAGTCTTGTGTAAGAGCACATTACCAATAATTACTAGAAGTTGCAGCTGTGGAGATGTTTCTACTGTGTTCTGTATGCAGCTGAGTAATGCCCAGCACACCACAGGTCAATGACATTAAAATTTACATTTTGAGAGAGAAACTTATAATATCAGCTAACTTAGCTGTCTCGTTACTTTCAAAGGGTAGAGGACTTATTGCATAAAGAGAAAAATCTCCATTCCTTCTATTTCCTCTGTTTTTATCTGGTATGTATGTGGCTTTGCTCCTTGTCCCTCTCATGGGTCAGCTGGGGCAGAGACAAGCCCCTCATGCTCTAGGAGCACACACTTCTGTTTCCAGCATATAAGGTCTGCCAAGATTCCTAGAGGCAGAAAAATCAAAAATAGAATGGATTTCAGAATTGGCTTTCAGAGATGTACCCTCGTCCACACTGGAAATCTATAAAAGGGGTAGAAGTGTTAATTCTCCTAAGGAAAAAAAAAAGATTTCAAAGGGTCCAGTGAATCCCTTTGACTTGAAGGAAAGGCATCAGACTGGACGAAGGAACAAACCCTAGAAAGGCAAGGGTTGCAATTTTACAAGCAAGCCCAAAGAAAAACTCACATTCTTAAAACTTACCAGGCTAATATCAGTGAGATCATCTATTTTAGTTTTTAACTGCGAGTTGTGTGTCTGGACATGAAAATACTCCGAGGGGGAATAAAATGCACAGAAGGGTGGCTTTTGCTGGTTGTGCTGTACTAACAGGAGCTGCCCTTCGGGTGGTGCTCTGGCTGCTCTGCTGTGCACCGATGCCCCGGGAGAGTGTGCAGTCCTGCAGGGCATAGCTGCGCTGGGAAAACGAAGAGCTCCCTTTCACACATGCCATCAAACAAATCTTCATACTTTTTAGTTTTTGTTTCAGAAACCTAAGGTGGTCTGTGGTATAGGAATTTTCCTTTTTTTTTATGGGTATCCTTGTTAGCAGCTTTTTACCATGATCAGTGGTTATTAGTTATGTATTTTTACTGCTGCAAAACTGACTTCTCTGCTCCCACTTTCCTCATTGCTGATGAGTAGGGAAATTAAAGAGTCTGGAGAAAATAAAATGAAAGAAATACTTCTGTGCAGTGTGGTGCTATGCATTATCTTTCTTTGTGTTCCTGGTTGAGTCATGGAAAGATGCCCTTTCTGTTTGCTGGATGGAGAGGGAGCAAGAACTGGGAAGGATGAGGTTAGCCAACTACCTTCATTTCAATACATTCCATTTCTTAATTATTGGTAGCATTTGCTGGGGGGAAAAAAAGCTTCTTTAGAGAACAGACTTTTCAAGTTTTTCCACTCTTTATCCTCTCGCCTTTTTAGTACAGAAATTCTCATGACTTTGGAGGTAATGTGTGCAAGGTTCTCAATACTTCCCCATACTTCTGTTACATTGCAAAAGCAGGAAATGTTGTGTGAGTACAAAGGGTGCAAGAACACAAACACCATTCTCTATGCATTCTCAGGCTGGTGAGAACAATAACATTTCTCCAGACTAACTGATCGTGCTGTGTGTACACAATGATTTCTTTCTCTCCTAAGTACCTGCAACAAGAAAGGGAACAAACAGTGTGTCAACTGAGTATATTAGTGTTAGCATAGTCAATTTTTCTATGTCAGAGTAGAGCTGTAGCTGATGACACTAGAAACAACTTCCTGCCCACGCATCAAAGAAACATCAACTCCCTGACCCAGAATGAAGCCCCAGGTTACAGTTTTCCTGCATGGAGTTCAACTGGTGCCAGTTTTTGTTGAGCACCAGATGAACTAGAGGATGTCTTAATTCTCCATCAGGGGCAGGCTTCTTTCTGAATATGGAAACAACACTAATGTTTTACCATTTTCTGTGTAGTTTTCAAGTCTGCCAAATTGCCTACACACACTGATCACCTTTGTTTTGTCATACAGGATTCTTCCTGTCTTAATTAAGCTTTTTTCCTTCCTGCCTTCCTGCCTTCCTTCCTTCCTGCCTTCCTGCCTGCCTTCCTTCCTTCCTGCCTTCCTGCCTGCCTTCCTGCCTTCCTGCCTTCCTGCCTTCCTTCCTTCCTTCCTGCCTGCCTTCCTGCCTTCCTGCCTGCCTTCCTTCCTTCCTGCCTTCCTGCCTTCCTGCCTTCCTGCCTTCCTGCCTGCCTTCCTGCCTTCCTGCCTTCCTGCCTTCCTTCCTTCCTTCCTTCCTTCCTTCCTTCCTTCCTTCCTTCCTTCCTTCCTTCCTTC